>OY821519.1:172152499-172154999 GCA_963682025.1 Cordilura impudica | reverse complement strand
AAAATTAAAAATTAAAAATTATAAATTATAAATTAAAAATTAAAAATTAAAAATTAAAAATTAAAATTAAAAATTAAAAATTAAAAATTAAAAATTAAAAATTAAAAATTAAAAATTAAAAATTAAAAATTAAAAATTAAAAATTAAAAATTAAAAATTAAAAATTAAAAATTAAAAATTAAAAATTAAAAATTAAAAATTAAAAATTAAAAATTAAAAATTAAAAATTAAAAATTAAAATTAAAAATTAAAAATTAAAAATTAAAAATTAAAAATTAAAAATTAAAAATTAAAAATTAAAAATTAAAAATTAAAAATTAAAAATTAAAAATTAAAAATTAAAAATTAAAAATTAAAAATTAAAAATTAAAAATTAAAAATTAAAAATTAAAAATTAAAAATTAAAAATTAAAATTAAAATTAAAAATTAAAAATTAAAAATTAAAAATTAAAAATTAAAAATTAAAAATTAAAAAT
The DNA here is from genome assembly GCA_963682025.1 of Cordilura impudica. Classification (NCBI taxonomy): domain Eukaryota; kingdom Metazoa; phylum Arthropoda; class Insecta; order Diptera; family Scathophagidae; genus Cordilura; species Cordilura impudica. The sequence goes on along the minus strand of OY821519.1, from coordinate 172,154,522 downwards.
TAAAAATTAAAAATTAAAAATTAAAAATTAAAAATTAAAAATTAAAAATTAAAAATTAAAAATTAAAAATTAAAATTAAAAATTAAAAATTAAAAATTAAAAATTAAAAATTAAAATTAAAAATTAAAAATTAAAAATTAAAAAATTAAAAATTAAAAATTAAAAATTAAAAATTAAAAATTAAAAATTAAAAATTAAAAATTAAAAATTAAAAATTAAAAATTAAAAATTAAAAATTAAAAATTAAAAATTAAAAATAAATATTAAAAATTAAAAATAAAAATTAAAGATTAAAAATTAAAAAAAAATTAAAATTTTAAAATTAAAAATTAATAATTAAAAGTTAAAAATTAAAAATTAAAAATTAAAAATTAAAAATTAAAAATTAAAAATTAAAAATTAAAAACTAAAAATTAAAAATTAAAAATTAAAAATTAAAAATTAAAAATTAAAAATTAAAAATTAAAAATTAAAAATTAAAAATTAAAAATTAAAAATTAAAAATTAAAAATTAAAAATTAAAAATTAAAAATTAAAAATTAAAAATTAAAAATTAAAAATTAAAAATTAAAAATTAAAAATTAAAAATTAAAAATTAAAAATTAAAAATTAAAAATTAAAAATTAAAAATTAAAAATTAAAAATTAAAAATTAAAAATTAAAAATTAAAAATTAAAAATTAAAAATTAAAAATTAAAAATTAAAAATTAAAAATTAAAAATTAAAAATTAAAAATTAAAAATTAAAAATTAAAAATTAAAAATTAAAAATTAAAAATTAAAAATTAAAAATTAAGAATTAAAAATTAAAAATTAAGATTTAAAAATTAAAAATTAAAAATTATGAATTAAAAATTAAAAATTATAAGCTAAAAATTAAAAATTAAAAATTAAATCAAAAACTAATAATAAAAATTAAAAATTAATAATTAAAAATTAAAAATTAAAAATCAATAATTAAAAATTAAAAATTAAAAAATAAAAATTAAAAACTAAAAATTAAAATTAACAATTAAAAATTATAAATTATAAATAAAAAATAAAAAATAAAAATTATAAATTAAAAATTAAAAATTATAAATTATAAATAAAAAAATAAAAAATAAAAATTATAAATTAAAAATTAAAAATTAAAAATTAAAAATTAAAAATTAAAAATTAAAAATTAAAAATTAAAAATTAAAAATCAAAAATTAAAAATTAAAAATTAAAAATTAAAAATTAAAAATTAAAAATTAAAAATTAAAAATTATAAATTAAAAATTAAAAATTAAAAATTAAAAATTAAAAATTAAAATTGAAAATTAAAAATTAAAAATTAAAAATTAATAATTAAAAATTAAAATTAAAATTAAAAATAATAAATTATAAAATTAAAAATTAAAAATTAAAAATTAAAAATTAAAAAATTAAAAATTAAAAATTAAAAATTAAAAATTAAAAATTAAAAATTAAAAATTAATAAATTATAAATTAAAAATTAAAAATTAAAAATTAAAAATTAAAAATTAAAAATTAAAAATTAAAAATTAAAAATTAAAAATTAAAAATTAAAAATTAAAAATTAAAAATTAAAAATTAAAAATTAAAAATTAAAAATTAAAATTAAAAATTAAAAATTAAAAATTAAAAATTAAAAATTAAAAATTAAAAATTAAAAATTAAAAATTAAAAATTAAAAATTAAAAATTAAAAATTAAAAATTAAAAATTAAAAATTAAAAATTAAAAATTAAAAATTAAAAATTAAAATTAAAAATTAAAATTAAAAATTAAAAATTAAAAATTAAAAATTAAAAATTAAAAATTAAAAATTAAAAATTAAAAATTAAAAATTAAAAATTAAAAATTAAAAATTAAAAATTAAAAATTAAAAATTAAAAATTAAAAATTAAAATTAAAAATTAAAAATTAAAAATTAAAATTAAAAATTAAAAATTAAAAATTAAAAATTAAAAAATTAAAAATTAAAAAATTAAAAATTAAAAATTAAAAATTAAAAATTAAAAATTAAAAATTAAAAAA
>OY821519.1:171862190-172152299 GCA_963682025.1 Cordilura impudica | reverse complement strand
ATATTATCGGTCGAAGATTGGGTATAACTTATGGGCCGGTGGTTAACTTCCAGATTACTAAGTTTAGTAGTTTGTTTGTTGTTCTTTTCCTTATGCAGTAAGGAATTCAAAGTAGTTTCTTTATATGTGTTTTTAATTTGCTCTGAATTATTTTTTTTTGTTGATATTTTATTTTTTAGTATTATGCAGAATAATACAAATGTACAAAAAACTAATACAATTGCCACTCCGAAAATTATTCCCGTTATATTTTCTACTGAAAAATTTCGGATTTTCGTTGAAATTGAATTTGAATATAAAGGATCGCCACAGCTAGCTCCTGTTAAATACGAGGGACATATACAGCGAAAACTACCAGGTTCATTAATACATGTTGCCCCACTACCACAAGGTTGATTATCACATTCATCTACATCAATTTCACACATTCTGCCAGTAAAGCCCCTACATATGCAATGAGGAACTCCATCTCCCTCCTCGCATATTCCACCATTTTTGCAGGGATTTGGTGTGCAAAATTTCCCATATTCACATCTCTTTCCAGAAAGATGCTTTGGACAAACGCAAGAATAGTTATTGGGTCCAAAGTAATTACAATGCCCTCCATATAAGCAGGGCCCAGACGCACACGGATCTAAATCAATTTCACATAATAATCCTGTAAAACGCTCATGACATAAACATTTAAATTTATTTCCGAGATCCTGACAAAGGCCAGAGTTTACACATGGTTGACTTCCACAGATTCCAAGGTTAGTCAATACTTTTGAAGGGTCGCAGAGAAATTCAACATTTGTAAAACGTTTTAGCGAAGCGATGTTACTGCCTCCTGATATATATAATGGTAACATCTCCTTTGCGATTCTTAAATCAGTCATACATCCGATAAACCCTCGTTGAATGTCTTCATAGCCTTTTATAGTATGGTGAGGTTTGACTTCAGCGCCTATAAAAATATCATTCGTTTGTAAGTTTAGTACAACAGACACACCTGGAGAACTACCTTGAGAGGAATGTTTATTGTCTACTATTAGTTTTGCCATATTAAGAACTCGCTCTAGTTTTATTAAGTGCCACTCTCCGTCAGATATGTTTACACTTGAGACAACAACAATTCCTTCTCCAGATCCTAAATCAAACCTGTACTGAACTGCTCCATTCCAAACTTCAATAATATTGTAGTCAATTTGGCCACTGGCATAAATGAGGGTTCCCGACTGTTGAACTGTGCGAACTTTAAGTGAAAAAGAAAACTGGCTTTCTACAATATTATGTGCGACGGATTTATTAATTTTATAATGTGCGTAGCTTTTCCCACTAAATGAAACAGATGTTTGCAAATTAGAGCAGCCTTCGTTACACTTAGCTGCTTTAATTTCACAAAAGTGTCCGGAATATCCAGTTGGGCAAATACATTGATATCCCGCATCAGTATCGGCTGGCCAACATTGTTTTTGTGATGGACATGGGTCAGACGAACACGCATTGATGGGCTCATCACATTTTCTTCCATCGAATCCCTGCTTGCACATACAACTAGTAGCAAGCATATAAGTAGGAGTGACATAACTGACAACATCTGTGTAGAATGTGTGTAATCTATTTTTGTTAAGGTGTACCTGCTTTTTACAGTTACCATGGACACAAATATTTGTGACACATTCATTGGAAATCAATTCCTCAACTACGAGGTTAGAATTATATTCTATTTCTTCAATTTTTCTTGATAATTTGTAATAAATTTCATCTGAGGAATAGTAGTAGTCAGAAGTAGGTATGATTTGCTGTTTTTGAACTGTGAACACAATTCCTAAGACATTATTTGAACGACGTTTTCGAAAATGAGAATGGTATTGCATAACTGAAATATTTTTGTATATTTCATTCGTTTCCTCGAATGAGTTATTGTGATCGAGAGCAATAATAATAACATCTTTCTGCCTACATCGCATAACTTCCCGAACAGATCGAATAAAGCCCTTTCTATTACTTAAAATAAAATCTTTTGGAGTGATATTGCTAAATTTAATTATAACAGAATTTCGAACCATTTCAGTAGTAATTAGTTCAACATTTAATCGAATAATCGCGTTAGATATAAATTTTCCATCGGAAACAGTAACGTTTATTTGGTATAATCCGACGTCAATATTTTTTAAAGCAAAGATTTCCCCAGTGTTGCGAGAAATGTTGAACAATCTAGGAGTTGAATATAGTTGGCCAATAGTGGGAAAAATACTAAAAATGAACGAATCATATTTATCCTGATCTGTAACATACACTTTTCCTAGGAAACCACCAGAAAAATCATCATCATATGAGTTAACCGTTATCTCTAAAGGCGTAACAACTGGAGGATACTGACTCTCTTCAATTATTCTAATTGAAACCCAAGCATCCGAGTAGAGAGGTGGAATTCCGTTATCAAAAACTCTTATTTGTAAAATATATAGATCGCAAATGCGGTGATTAAATCGAGCAGCAGTTCTAAGTCTCCCATCTGGTTCCAGCCGAAAAAATCTACCTTCATTTCCACTCTTAAAGTCAAATGTAAATGGACTGCTGTTAGGAAACTCATCTGCATCACTTAACTCAAAAGTTATTATTTCATACCCCAATGGCTTATTTTCTTGTAATACAACACTATAATTTGAGTTTTTAAATATAGGTGGATTGTCATTCACGTCCAGAATATCTATGAAAACCTGAACGTAACTGCACAGTTGAGGTGTTCCTTTATCACACGACCTTATTTCAAGTACATATGAAGATATAATTTCTCTATCGAGAACATCGTTGACGTAAATCGTTCCAAGCAATTCATCAATAGAAAACTGATGTAAACTATCTCCGTGCTCTATTATGTAGTTAACAATACCGTTTTGATCGGAATCATCATCAGTAGCTGTTATTTGGACCACATTTTCGCCTTTTTTGGCATTTTCAATTACTCGAATGCGATAGACATTTTGGGCAAACTGTGGTAAGTTGTCATTAACATCAAGTAATGTAATATTTACAAAAGCTTGGCTACTAAGAGGAGGAGTACCACCATCAATCGCTTGAACGGTTAAATAAAATGACTTGGTTTTTTCATAATCAACTTCCAAGTTGACAAAAATTATTCCAGTTTTTTCATCTATTCTAAATTTTCTTTGTTCATTTCCTCCAACTATGTAATATGAAATTTCAGCATTTATTCCAATGTCTTCAGATGTTGCATATACTCTAATGACACTTGTATTAATAGAAGTTTTCTCTGACAAGAAAGTATCATATTGTTTTAAATTAAAAACAGGTGGGTTATCGTTGATGTCTAAAATATGTATGATAAGATTTGACGTAGAAAATAATTGCGGGTCACCTTTATCTTCCGCTTTGATTGATATGTTAAACATTGATATATTTTCTCTATCCAAAGGCTTTGTAAGTGTAATAATTCCATTAACAGAGCTGACGTGGAAAAAATCATTTAATTCAAAAAAAGAGTACACAATTTTTCTATTTAATCCAAAATCCTTATCGGTGGCATGAATTTTCGTAACAATTGTTTGAATTGGGGCATCCTCAGGTATACTAACAATGTATTGTTGCATCGAAAATTCTGGTCGGTTATCATTTACGTCAGTAATGGTTAAAAATACTTCACAAACACATTCCTGTAACAACTCCTTACCATCTTGTACGTGCACGAATAGAACATATTTCGAATGAAGTTCCCTATCCAAAATTTTTGAAACTTTCAATATGCCCGTATCTTTGTCAATATAAAAATCATCAGAATAGTTCCCAGTTAGGTAGTATCGTGATTTTTTGTTAGAATAATCATCCAAATCCACTGCGTTTATTTGAACTAGTGATGTTCCAACTGAAGTTGATTCATTAACAATTATATTATATCTAGGTGTCATACACATTGGAAAGTTATCATTTATGTCATTGATAGTTATTAAAACATATGAATATGAAACAAATTTGCCATCAGTTACTGCTATGCTGACATTGTAATTTGGTAGTGCTTCTCTATCAAGGGCCTTTGATACAAATAACTCTCCTGTATTTGCAATTTGGAATTGAGAATAATTGTCGCCAGATACAATGAAGTAATCTAAAATACTTTTTTGTGAATCAAAATCTGTTACTAGAAAGCGTGTAAGCACAGTTCCTGGTAAAGCATTTTCAAATACTGATACAGAGTTTCCCTCTTGCTTAAAAACAGGTGCATTGTCGTTATAGTCTGTGACTGTTATAGCTATTGGAACTTTAGATATCTGTTTAGGAAGGCCATTATCGCTGGCCAAAACGTTGAAGTTATATTCCGATTGCGACTCTCTATCTAATGTCGAAAGAAGCGTTAGCCAACCTGAATAAATATCAATTTCAAATAGTTTTGAATATGTTTCGTCTTCTAAATAGTATCGAACATCTCCATTTGGGCCTTCGTCTAAGTCTACAGCAGTAACTTTTACTATAGACATGCCCTTTTCACTATTTTCAGGAATATCTACACTGTAGACTACGTTTGAAAATTTTGGAAAGTTATCATTATAATCCTGAACATGAACAAATATGTCAATATAGGCATACAGTACTGGTATTGTGGCCGTTTCCGACATTGCAATTATGTGTTCGGTAGAATTAGCTTCTCTATCTAGCGATTGCATTAGCATTACTTCGCCATTTTCTGATATAGAAAATTTTGGTGAATCTGTTGCTAATGAGAACTTAACAGAGAAATTTCCTGTTACTTTTAGTTTGGCTAAAACTAAACCTGGTGTATTAGACTCTTCGATATTGAGATTTAATGAAGCCTTTTCAAAGGTTGGAACTGATGTGGATGGTTTAACAACTTGTAGTGATACAGCTATAATATCGAATAATTGTTTTGGATATCCATTATCCGTCGCTCTGACATAGAATTGAATTAATTCATTCGAAAAGATTTCCAAGGATTTTATTACAGTTAAATCTCCATCAGAACTCAATGACAAATATTCCATATAAAGGTGGTTTAGAGTTGAATTTTCAATTGCATAATTTAACATACAATTGTTATCTTCATCCAAATCTATAGCTCTAACCTAAAAATAAAAATATATAACAGTTTACTAACATATGTATGTGCATTAATATATTTTTACAAAATAAATGTAGATCAAGAAAATATGTATTTTACACGTGTCGCTTATATAGGTAACAGGTTCAAAAACTTAAGCTATGTCAGTTTTGATACTGTCAAGTTATACCTTAAGGATGCCAAACAGTATATCCCGTAATTTAAAAATAATATATAATTGTAATACCTAACTTAAAAATGAACAAAAAAAAAAAGAAGAAATTTGTTCTCTTTAAAACTTTAAAACAAATCCACACATTAAATAATATTTGTTGAAAAATTAGATATGGTTCTTATAACAACAGAATTTAAAATATTCATATCTCGTTAAAAAAAATTATTTAGGTGATTCCATGATATTGGATCAACTTGAGTCATCAGAAGATTGAGAGAAAAACCTTCATGTTTCGATTGCGCAAAATTTAAATGATGTGTTTGAACAGCAGGTAATGTCGGCAGTAAAATTCGTGCCATATTGTCGAATAACACCTCAGATACTCTTTATAATTGTATTACAACTATATAACTTACATATTAAAACCATAATTAAATTGATCAATTACAAATTAATATGAAGTAGCTTTTAGTTTGGATGTTAAAGTATTTATGATATCCTAAAAATTTCGTTTTTCTTAATACTTTTTTGGGTTTCCTTTTTTTTAACATAGAAGGGATAAAACATAACCGGGATAAAATAAAACACATGAGGGAGAATTCACTTCAGAACGCACAGAAAACTGTCATTTTCTGTTTTGTCATCTGCAATAGCCATACGTATCCTATAATTGACAAAAAACTTAAATATTTTACAAAAATGTCCTTACAAAATTGACTATAACTTTTAAATTTTGGTTAATTTTAAAGATAAAAACACTGCATTTTTCCCAAAAATTTATTTTTAAATGGGTATGCATTAATCACGGTACTTTATTGAAATTACTTCACTTCATTTTGATATGTTTATTTGACAATATTTTTTATTTACGAAAGATTCTCGAGTCGGATTGACGAATCCTTACAATTACAATTGATCTTGTCACCATTTATCAATAGTTCGATAGAGACGAACTTTTTTCTCATTTGAGTGTAGCCATAGCAGCTTAACAGATTGTCTTAAAAATTTTTTTTATACCTACAACCTCACATCTGGCTACAATAGAATATGTTCAGAATATGGGCGTGGTACCTCCCATATAAACCAACATTACGAGATGAATTTTAATGCACTTTCAACATGCTTGCACAACCAATCATAAAAAAATATTTATTCTCGGATCCTTTATAACATATTCCAACGATATATGACAAAACATTTTATTTTGTCTGATATAAGCTGTGCTCTATATATGAACGGCATTGACGAGGGACGAAACACCTTAACACTTTTAAATGTAACAGACAAATTATAATGAATTCCATCCGTCTGTCTTCTCATTATTATGATAGTTTTTGTACAATTGAAAACAAAGAGTCAAAACAACATAGTAAGAAAACTAATTTTAAAATAAATCAGGTGGGTACCATATTAGTTAGAAATGTTGTACCTACATATATTTGAATTTAGTTCTGTGATATACGAATATTCATGTTCATTTTCTGTTATTATATACCTCACTAATTCAATTTGTTTTTATTTTGACCTTTTAATTTTTAAATAAATTAAAGAAGTGATCAGGCTCGAGGTCTGTGTTTATAATATTTTATTTTTATTTTATTTTCAATATTTCGCCTACCATCGGCAAGAATCATCAGGAAATAAAACAACGACTAACAATAATCCAAAAATTATTTTATGACTTTATTTTCAAACTTATAACATTGCACTGTTAGAAATAAAATAAAATAAAAATAAAATATTATAAACATAGAGCTCGAGCCTGGTCACTTATTTAATTTACCTCACTAATATTACCAATTAGGCAGAAATACTAAATTGGCAATTCATCAACAATTTTTTATTTTATTGGCAATATAGCCTTCCAACTACTTGTTAGATGGTGGTGGAAGTGCACAACTATTCATATATATAAAAGATTTCCGTCATACATATATATAAAAGATTTTATGCCAAAAAAATCCTTGAAACTAGAAACATGAAATTTGGAATAGAGGTCACCCTTTCGGCGTAGAGATCTGATTTTTGAAAAACGTGAAAACGAACAAATGAGGGAAAAAATGAGGTATCTACATAACGAATATATACATAAATACGGGTTTTAGTATTGGCTTCAATGGGATACACAAATATCTACCACGATGAAATGCTGCACAAATTTTAAGTTTATGGGGTAAAAACGGCTTGAAAGGGGAAATTCCCTTTGTGGGGGTTTGTGTGTCCACCCGACACACAAAGATATGCCAAGTGTACATTTTTACAGAAATTCGACCGATTATGGGATAAAGACGGGCAAAAAAGTGCAAAATTATACATTTTATATCTTTTAAATAAGCTAATCTATGAATATGAAATTTGGTAAGAAAATAAATTTGTGACATATTTTATGTAATGAGTTATGTGTAGAATGAAAAAAACATTTTGTCTTTCAACTTTATAAAAAAAAATATATATTTGCACGGCTGATAGGTGAAAGCACAAAAGATTCTTATCAACTTCAATCAGATTCCTCCTTAGCCGATAAACACTTACGAGTGTGGTGCTAGATCCATAAACAAACCAAATCAGAGTGCAGTTTTGTCGACAGTGTGGATGCCTTGCGGAAGTGAAGCCAACATATATCTGGAAATTCGAAAAATCTAGCAAATGATTTGAATGACTTCAATGGTCGTAGGACATGTAGGGCATCATAATCGGCCTTTTTCGCCTTCGAGTGTTAACCAAGCTAAGTAAACACACATTTAACCACAAAACATATGAATGTTTTTATGTCGAGATCATAGGGACCATTTTTATGGTAGCTAGGTCTAATCATGAAATAATCTGCAGTTGAAATTTAATGTTTACATTGATACGCAGACAAACGAGCAAGCGACTCCGAGGTGATGGATTTTGAAAATGGGGTTTACGTCCAAGTAAGAGTTTATTGGACGAGTTTTTAAATTTACACTGAAAATAAATATTAAGCAAATTGAAAATTTTATGCATGTAACTTAAAAAAGTTCATATCACTTGATTATTTCATGGGAGCTGACCTAAAAATTATCTGATCATAAATTTTCTGGGAATTCCGATATATATCCCCCATTTATAGGACAAAACCAAATATGGTACATAGAATTCCCGCATCCACTCATTGGAAATTGGTACAAATGTTGTACCATAAAAACGAAATATTTGGCCTTGTGGCTTTTATAGCTCCGGAATATGGCGGTTTGAAAAGCTAAGAATCATAAAAACAAGCATAGGTACAGGTAAATATAAATACGGATATATTTAGAGCTAACTAAATTATGCTAAAAATATATGACCCCAAAAATGGAGCCTGAAAAGATATTACATGTCATTCTAAAAGATATCTTTTTAAATTAGACTCCAATTGCCTTTTTTGGTAACTATTTCTTTAGTTTTGACGGTAAACGCAGTTCTGATAGACTATTTTATTGTGTTATTAAGAGCTTTTCACTTTTTTTGGCCATATTTCGGGAACTATTAATATTTCTTAGTTTAGGAAAATAGCATATTCATATCACCCAAGGAAGGCCACCATGTAACACTCCCTATGTATCACCAGGGTAGCGATTATTATTCTTTATTTGATACCTGTAGAGTTATTACATGGCTTATATAAACAAACCTGTATATTAAAAAGTTGGTCTTATATGTCAAAAATATCAGTTATTTCAAAAAAGTTAAATGATTCTATTGTAATGTATGCATTGTATAGCGTATAAGTTAATGTAAACAATAACGCCATGCATATAACAATGCTTTGTTGTACGGTTGAGTCTCTATTTTTTTTTTAGTAACATGAGTGGTCCTATTCTAGTTTTTGGGATAAGCCAACAGCACAATTGACTAATGCAATTGATATTAGTGACCCATTAACATTTATTTTGATTTTAAGTAAATTGCCTCACATGCAGTTCATATTTACACAACATTCAATTGATATATAGTAAAATGTAAAACTCTATGAATGAAAACTGACATGGAGAGAGAGACTCCGCCCAACCACGAATGCATTGATAACATTTAAAGTTACTGAGTGTACTTTAATAAGTCGCTCTTAGAATTTAAGTCATTAAGTGTACTCTTAGAGTAGAAGTCTAGAACTTCTCATAGGGTATTTATAAACGGCCATTTTAAAAAATAAAGACAGTTCTAAATCGTGACTGATTAAGAACACAAACTAAAGAAGTGTGCTTTATTTCAAATTAGCACCTAACTTATAATCCTTGCAAATTAATAACACTATATGACGATCCTGCCAAATTAAAAGATCTTGACTGCATTAGTTGATGTGCTATACACTTGCACCAACCAAACAGTGCTTAAATGCACCAATAAAATTAATAATCCTGGTAAAGAAGTGCTTAAAATCTTGCACCAATAATTAAAATAATATATATATTTAACTCTGTCATGACGTATACCAGCTAAGTTCCATCAGCTGCGTTGGGAAATGAAGATCAAAATTGGACTAAAATTGGAAATTATTACCGAATTGGAAGAACTAATGACGCAGAATCTTCAATGCACAACTCGATGATGTTTTCGATGATGAAGGCGATGTAAACAGACAAGCAGAAGAAAAAACTAATTCTGAGATGTAAATCATATTAACACTATAAATAAATAAATTTATTTGTAAACGAAGTGCATCTAATTCGCACTCGTAGGGCCAGTTAGCGATAACTCGCTAGTAGCAAAAAATAGGAAACATATACCTATATAAAAAAAAATTCCCCCCCCCCCCCCCATCATAAGGTTAATTGCAATAATAGCTATAATAGCTAAATATTAATAATTTTTTTAAAATTTGAAAAAACTACTAAAAATATTGCTCAAAATGAAATTGATGATTTTGGTATATATGAGAATATATTTTCGTTCAGAAATATATTCAATATATAAATAAAGAATTATTTTTAAACAATAATAAATTAACAAATTAATTTGTACGAATTTGAAATAATATTAAAATGAATTAGCACATCTAAGAACATTTCTTTTATAACATATTATGATTTTTCGTATGAAGACTTTTCTTTTCTAAATGGATGAGATATTAAAATCGTTAGAAACATTAGTGTCGAATGCTGGGAAACCAGTACACAGATCATATTCACCGGAGACTATAACAATGAAAAATTAAAAATAGAAAGATTAGAAAAAGATATAGATGATATATTAGACAATGAGAAAATTCCTGACGATATGGTTAAAGAATCAGTAGGGAAATTAAGGATTTTAAAAGAAGAAGCATTAGAATTATTAATACAACATAACACCGCGTTACAAAAACGAGCTTTTGTTCTGTCCTATGAACCAAATATACACGTGTATAAAGCTAGTAGTGTCCGTCTGTCCGCCTGTGTGAAAGACTTTGGATCGATTTTTAATCCTTTTTCCGTGATCCAATCGAGCTGAATTTTTGCAGGCAGACTCGTGGAAATATCTGTATTACGTCAAATTTTTTAAAAAATAGATTTTTTTATCAATTCTCAGATTTTCCTGAATTTTTTTTTTTTTTTTTAAATGGTTATCGGTTTTTTTGTAACAGTTCGTTAAAAAACCGAATTTTTTTTATTAATTTTGTTATATTAAAATTAAAAATTGTTACATTAAAAATTTCAAAGCTTTTAAAGAAACTTAGGCCTTTTATTTTTGCGTTTGTAAGCATTTGTGTCAGTATCGCGACAAATAGACCAACAGTATTCGCCAAGCATATTCGTAATGTCTTGTTCTTTAAAGCGCTTTTCAATAGCCGCAATGTCCTGATTGAACCTTTCGCCATGCTTATCGCTACAAGCTCCTAAATCATCAGGGAAAAAATCTAAATGATTGTGAAGGAAATGGATCTTTAGCGACATTAGTATGCCCATTTCGCCATATGCCAAAATCATTTCTGCGACAATATTTTTGTAATTGGCAGCTCGTTTGTTGCCAAGAAACTGCTCAATAACGGCAACTGTGCCTTTCCATGCACGTTGTTCGATAGCATTCAATTTTGATGAAAATTCATAACTTGCAACTATTTTTTTTATCTGCGGACCATTGAAAACACCTTAAATCATACACATCATTAAAAAAAATAAAGTTACTGAATGACTTCTTAAAAAAATACCTGCATGAATCTTTGCGCCGCTCAATTTCGGAAAAATTTTGCGCAAACTTGCAATCGCCTCGCCCTCACGATCCAGTTTTTTAACAAAATTTGATACGAGACCGAGCTTAATGTGTAGTGGTGGCAAAATGATTTGAGATGGCTGCACCAATGGTAGATTCTCTATACTTTATACGCCTACTTTGTAGCATGTTCGCGGCTTCCACTTAAATTCAGTGTAATGCTGATCTCTTTGCGACCTTGTACACAAAAAGCACTGGTGGGTTGGAAATCCACGCTTAACACCCATGAGTAATCCGACCACTTTCAGATCGCAGCATATTTTCCAATTATAGATAGATAGATAGATAGATAGTTCTTTATTTCATTTTATAAAATTATTTACAATAAAATTTATAAATTAAATTGAAATGTTGAACTTCCGACAATGACATTACGTCGTCTGTCGGAGGTTTGACTTGAATTTTTTCTTTAAATATAAATATAAATTTAATATAAATATACATAAATATAAAAATAAAATTAAAATTTTTAAAAATTTTTCAAATCAGCGGAATTCATTTAATATTAACTTCCTATATGTATGATGAGGCATTGATAATAAAATTTACTAAATTACTCCAGTTTTCATCTCCCACACCATTTAAAGCATTTATAATTTCATTCTCCGTTAAAACCACTTTTCCAAAAAATCTTTTCCTATATTCTTTTAAAATCGGACATCTTCCTAAAAAATGGGTTACATTTTCAACCTCATTTAGATTACATAGCGAACATGTATTATTAGAGTTGTTTCTGTTGAAATAATTGCCATTCAGAACGATAAGACCACATCTTGCCTTGAATATCCATGATATCTTGCTTCTTCCATATATTTCTTTAAAATATGTTTTGCCAATGTTGTGGTCGAGCGACTTGTAGATTCTGTATTGCTTTGCAATTATGCTCTTGGTACTTTATCAGCTGTAATATTAATTCCATTCCTTCGTATGTTTCTTTGAGGTTTGTGGCATATGCGATCGGGACAGATGGATGTTTGTTACCGATATGAAGCAGCACGACGTTAAAGCTGTTGACCGATGCATCGATGAAAAGTCGCCACTCCTCTGAAGTATGAGGGAATGTGTGAAACGCGGTGTAATAGTAAGAAAATTTTTTTTAGAGAAATGACAAGGAACAGTGATATTATATAGGGATATGTGTGAACTCTCTGCTATTTCGAAGTTGATCCCAATTTTCTCGGGACGTGTAGCAGATTTTGCCAATTTTCAAACAACTTTATTAGAAAAATAAAATTAATATAGATTTGCATGAATTCACAATTCAAACTTCTGCAAATTTGCAACTAAGTAAGAAGAAACAATTTTATTTCTTTGAAAACTTAAGCTCTATTCGATCTCCCAAATTTATAAGCTTATTTATATATAGAATAATAGCTTTGTAAAAGTAAGTATTAAAAACTAATGTTTTCAACTTATCTATAAAAATTTTTTAAACTAAAATGTGTAATTAAACTTTCCTTAAAGCCACCTTTCTCTTATTATGACATCAATAGTTTCTATTAATGTTCAGTTTCTCTTCCAATATTACTATAATCTCTTTTACATATATAGAATAAATTTCTTCTCATAAAAAAAATTTATATTAGCATTAAATTATTCTACAATTATGATTACAACATTAGCTTAACATTATCCACACCATACCATATAGGTTATGTCTAATAGCATGCAATAATGCGACAATAATATTATTGATCGTGTAAAAAGCTCCTTTTTTTAGTTATCGAAAATAAATCAAATCGATAAAATTACCATAACAAGTGACGAAGTAGAAAAATTGGTCTCGTCTATTTCTTTTTCCTTTTGGATTGCAACAAGATAAGTTAAATCAAAATCTATACAATCTTGGAACAAGTCTAGTTTAGGGGCGATGCCCCGATATTTTAGTTTTTTTTGGAGGGGGTAGGGGCTTTTGGGGTGATTCCAGGGAAATATTTTTTTTTTTGTCGGTCGAGCCTATTTTCCGAGTTATGGACCCCCAAAGTTTTGATATTGACTACTGTATAACTTTGTTATTTAGTATCGGATTTCGACAATATATATATCGTTGGAAAGCTTATTTGAGTGCCTTCTATGTGGTATTTTAAAATTTGAAATCCATTAACCCATTATGAACCTACTGCAAATTTTGCATTTTTGTGAGAGAGTATTTTTTTTAATATGGGATTATCTCATAAATAGACGTATGTCATGCATGGTTTTATATTAACTGAATAAAAGGTGGGGGTCCACAAGCTTTATTTTGATGTATCTCATGGCAACTTAACCCTTTCAGAACCGGACATATTTGGTATTTTATCTACATTTTTATGCTTTTTGAAAAATATATGATATTTTATGGATTTTTAATATTTTTTTTATTTTATTTGTGTATTTATTTTATATATTTAGTCATATTTGTAATGCTTTTTGGAAAATATATTTGTATTTCGAAGGTAGTTAAAATTTATATAATTTTTTTAAATTGTGGCAACTTTATTGATTTAAAAAATTTTCATCAAAAACATTTGTTCTGTTGTTTTAAAAAATATAAACAATTAGTTGTCTCATTTTAAAGCGCCGCAGGCGAAAATTTTATAGAAAAAATCGCGCGATTTGTTCTAAAAAATTTTCATAATAGGACGGATAAAGAATTTTGTTGTGTTGTTTTAAAGCGCTGCAGGCTAGAATTAGGAATAAATTTTTCAAAAAGCCTTAAAAATGAAATAAATAATTATTTTTTTTTTTACATCAGAAAACCCAATTATTGGTAAGTGTTTTCTTTATAATTTTTATTAATGCGATATTTAACAAATTAAATATTCAATAGGGTTTTAATATGGGAAAATATAATTATTATAAATATGGACATTATGATGTCTCATTGTATGTCCAGAAAATATTGACGAAACAACAACAGAAAATATGTAACATAGACTTGAACGAATCGTGTGACGTCATTAAAAGAGATAATTTAATTGCTAAAGGCCTGTACGCAGCTTGCTAAGGAATCAAAAACTTCATATAAAAAAACGCTTCAGAAATGCTTAAGGAATTTTTCTGTCAAAAAATTTCTGTTGATAGTCCGCAGCTTTTTAAAAAAGTAGTATTGTTTTTACTACTTTTTTTGACGTAAATTAAGTTAGGCAACCCAGGCTTTGAGCAGGAATATCAAATTTTTCGTTCTTTCTGAAAGGAATTTTGACAGGTGAGGTAAGCATAAACAAAATGTAATATGCTAAAAAAAATAAAAGTTATTTTTCAGTTGCAAACATGGAAAAAAACTAACAAAATTCGGCAAAAAAAACAAGAAGCGGATGGGTAATTTTGATACTGAGCTTAAAAAGTGTTTAGCAGGCCAAATAAAGCAGAACCGAAGAATTGATTTGTTTTCAATTTCACAATTCTTAATAATTGACAGAAAACAGCTGATTTCTAGCGTTGCACTGAAATGTACTTTTGTGATTTTTTTTCTTTAAGAAATATATGAAAATTTTCTGTTAAGATTCCTTAACAAGCTGCGTACAGCTCTTAAGTATAAAATTAACAGTTAATTTTTTTTATATTTTAATTTAACATAGAATTTTATTACAGTAATGTTAAGTAAATAAAGAACATTAATATTTAAGAATTAATGTTATATGAATTTTTTTTAAATGAAAAAAGCTTTTAATTATATTCCATTATATTTATGCATTCTAATGACAAAGTATTAGTTTTAATCTACATATAATTTTTATATATAATTATATCTTAAATTTGGCATGTTAGAGTTTTTATAATAGTTTAGTATTTTACAATACTAAAATAATGTATATTATATCAACAAAAATGTTTTTTTTTTGAGTTTATATTAATTTAAATTTTAAATTACAGTTATTGGATGCTTGAGCTCAATCATCAACTGCAGACCAGACTAGGTTAAAAGAAGGTTACTTAAAATAAAAATCATCCTCAACAAAAAAAAAAAAAAAAGGAAAAGGATGTTCAAACCGTAAGTTGTAATATACAAAATAAAAGACTTAACATGCATTCGGTAATTCAAGTATTTATATGAAATTTCATTATTTTTTTTTACAAATAACTGTAAGCTTATTGAATTCATATCGTAATCATTTCGGAATAATTTTTTTATTGTATATTAAATTTAGATTATATTCGTATAATCAAACTATATTATTGTTTAATCGACACGATGGAATTTGTATATAATAAAATCGTTTTGAAGTTTAAAATGAATTATTTTGAGTGAGATCTATTTCGGAATGGTGATAGATGACGGAAAACACGGATAGTTTAGAATTAACCATGTACTGTTATATTACGGCTTAATAACAACTATCATGACAAATATTAAATCGATAACGTATAAATATTTAGCAATAGCCCGGTTATATCAATTTAAGTTTAGCATCAAAAGACTTGGAGAGAAATGTTTTCTCTTTCTATATATATGTTGTGTTGTGTGTAGTTCGGTCAAGAATCCCCAATCCGACGAGATAAGCCCTTTCAAGCTCTCCAAGTAGCGACCAAATCTAGGCCATAAAAAAATTATCATTCTTATACAGTCTTGAACTAACACCATTTGCAACAGACGGTAAGAAGACCTAAACAATTTCATGACAAATTTAAAATTAGTAGCACAGACTATGCCTACAGAATTTTTTCTTCGAATATATCTTTAGCACGAAATTGGACGAAAAGGCACAAAATAGAATAAAACAAGATAATATACCAACAACAGTAACAGAAATAATAACAACCCTTAAAGCGGCATATAAATCGTTTAAGAGCACGAACACAATTTTGAACGATTTGACTAGCCTTAGACAGAAAAATAATAGCATGACTGGTTTCGCAAACAAGATCAAGGGTCTCGTAGCGGAACTGAATCAAGTTCAATTCACAGATGAAGGTGAAGCAAATAGACGTTCAATAGTTAGTACTAACGCCAAGCTAGCTTTCAATTGTATCTACCATAGATGAAAGTCAAGTAACATTCTCAGAAGCTCTGAAAATTGCTGAAAAGTCAGAAGCTAGGGTAAAAGAGAACCATATTTTTTAACATATTGTTCACAATGGCAATCCAAGAACAAATAATGATAATTTTCGATGGAGAAATATCAACAATTCTGGAAACAATAATATAAACTTCAATAATAATAGAGGTCGTCAGAACAATAATTGACAAGGTAATTGAGGCCAAGGGAACAACAATGTGAATAGAAATAGTAATAATAGAAATTACAACAATAATTACAACAAAAATAACAACAATAACAACAATCACTGGAATAATAATAGCAACAGAAGTAACAATTATGGACAAAGAGGTAATAAGAGAAGTAATGGTACAAAAATCTAAAAATTAAACCATATAAATGAGAAAAAAAAAACTCTCAATAGCCTCCTAAAAGAACAGCTGTGTATTTAAATGTTGCCGGTTATTGTCTCTATTGTATGCAGCAGAGTTTAAAATTAATACTGTAGTAGTCGTGATTTGCTATAAATTTCATAATTTAATAGCAACGTGCAAGATATATTCAAACTGTCGGCACATTATACTATGAAATTATTTCTTATGTGTATTTTGTTTTGATTGTGTGCTGTCATAGCAATAGCTGCATTTTATTTGTATAATTTTATAGTGCTGTCGTAGTTCATTTATTTGGTGCTGTGGAATTCATTTTTGATATTATGTGTTGGTATGAAAATATTAAATATTTCTTGCTGCTGTGGTGAGCATATTAATGAAACTAAATTCAAAATCGAGTTGTTTTAGTATGGTGTATTAGATTAAGATCCATATTTTAACAAGATTGTGATTTTATAAGGTAAAAATTTTTTATCGGTAACATATCATAAACACCATGAAAACCAATAATTGGTAATACTGTGTATATTTTTGTTTTTATTTAAATTAATAAGATTTAAATAAGACAATATAAAAAGCATATTAAACAAATTCATTTAAACAAAAATAAGGACAACATAAAAAATGGATAAAAACAAAAAAAAAATTAAGTATTCATCAACACTATAACTAACAAGGAACAAAACGGTATAGTAATAAAAAAAATGAACTTATTCCATAACATTTTCTGGCAGACTGGTTATCTCATCAATTGCTTCATTAAGAAGATTTGAATTCAATTTCGCTAATAATATGTTTTCAATATTTTCTTGGCTTAGTCTGTTCCTACTTTCTGTTAAAACTAGTCTTAATGATGAAAATGCTCTTTCTACTGTCACCTACGAAAATATGAAAAAAAAATTAAGTGCAAAATTTACAAAAGTATAAAAAAATTACCCATCACACATTTAATTGAAAATTTTAAATACTTTTTTAACTCACTCAATTACAATGTAATTAATTTTTTAATTTAAGTTAACTTAATTTTATTTAACATTCAAAAAATATTTTAATATTCAAATATTTAAAATATTTAAAATTTGAAATTGTAATATCGTTTAAATATGGTAACTTTGTATACTCTATTCAATGCGTGATAGGTCTAATTATTTTAAGCATTGGCTCACCTGCGTTGGCGGAACGCTCAACACAATATTGCATAAAATAAATAATTCCGGATCAGTCGACCGTCTTTCTTTCCAATATTTAAGTACGCATGTACTACTTTTTAAAAAGGGTAACTTGAGCATTTCGATTTTGGTATGAACATTTGTAACTATACTCTCGTCTTCTATTAAGTCTTGTTCTAAAAAAGCTGTTATAATATCATCATCATCGTCAACGTTATTATTGCCATCAACTTGTTCCGAATTTACAGAATATTCTTTATTAAGTCCAACATATCTATCCCAAACTTTTTTTAAATATCCAACAGCCAAATTTTTTTTCGAATTAGATAGAGTATGTTGAAACCTTGGATCAATGTAGAGACAAGCATTTAGAACCTCATTTGCAAGCAATTTCTCAGATCTAATTTCAAAGCTTTTTAACAAAGAATCACCGAGAATTTTTGGAACAGATTCTTCTGCCGATTGTTGGACAATTTGCTGTATCAGCAACTTGCACTTAATCCATTGGCAATAAAAGTCTCCATAGTTCAATGCTTCCTCTTGGTATTTTACTAATATGTCATTTAGTGGACTAAAAACGAGTACAAAACCATCAATATTATCCCAAAAGTTATCGTCGAGATCACATGCTGTAACAGCACTTTCGATTAAAGCGCTTACTAATTGTATATCTTTAATCATTCTAAAAGTAGAACTCCAGCGGGTAGGGCAATCTATTCTGGGTAAATTTAATTTATTTGTTTCAAAAAGAGCACGAAATCCTTTCGACGATTTACGCAAATATTTTACTAAATTGCGACATTGTAATACAAAAATTCTAACATGTTTTTTTTTTTGATAACATCAATAGCAACGAGTTGTGCAGTATGCGCAGCGCATCTACAAATAATAATTTCTCCGATATTAAGATCGGTATCTGCATGAATTTCGTCCATGACTTTTATGTACTCTTCATTGTCAACATAAGTTTCTTCATCGTCATATTTTGTGATACAGTGTGATAATATCGACGTAGTTTTAATCATGTTGGCACCATTATCAGAAGTTATAGCCACGACTTGATTTAAGGATAAGTCATATTTGTTTAAAGTTTTAATAATTTCTAATGCCAAATTTTTTGCTGTGGTAGCACCTGTCCCTTTAAGCTCAACCATTCCGATCATTCTAGATATTATATTCCAAGAATTGCAACCGTAAAATATCAATATAAAATAATGTCAACATTTTAGCATAAGTAAGCAAAAAGATTGTAAAATGTATAAGTTCCAAAAAAATATGAAAGAGAAAAATAAAGTTAGTTGTAAGATATCCACAATTAAGTTCAGTTCATTTTTTAGTATATTTATTTTAGTTGTTTATATTTTTTAAAAACACTCCAAAGGACCCACTTTACGAAATTGGCGCAGTCGGTACTCCTTTTCTCTTTTATATAGAAAGGAGTGTGAAACGAAATAAATAAATTTTAGTGCAGTACGAACCACTAATTAATTAATTAAATAAATAAAAAACAGCTATTTTTTCATAATAGTGCAGTAACGACACACGGCAAATCGGTGTACGAACCACTATAGAACAAAAAGAAAATAAATAAATTAAATAACTATAAAAATCTTGTGAAAGCGCATCAAAATTCGACAAACAAGGCAAAAGAGATTTGACGAAAGAAGAATGGAGCAAATACAACAAGAAATGGCCAATGTGGATATCGTGGAGCAGCTTGCAAGAAGGGAGCAGCAGCTGGAGCAACTCAGACTCGCTTATGTTGATTTACAGCAAAGACAACAGCAGAACCATAACATTCTGGACAGGACTGAAAAATGTTAATCATCTTCCAGTATTCACAGGAGTAGGAGACGTAACAGTCAACTCATTTTTTAGCGGCGTGGAATACCTAATATCAACGTTACAAAACGAAGAACATAAGAAAGAGGTAGTTAGAGACATATACTATAAAACCATCCAAGGTGAAGCAAAAAATTCAATTATCAACATCCCCGAGCCGGATAACTGGAAACTTATTAAGGACACATTAAAGTTGAGATACAAGCCGGACACCGAGCCTCACCAAATCTATGGAAGAATTTCCAATTTACGAGTTAATACAGTAAGTGAACTTATTGATAAAATTCAAAAAATTAAATATAAGACAGATGAATTGATAGTATATTATAATGGTGAATGTGGAATAGACTTAACAAATATAGATAGTTTGTTAGTAAATACCATCAAAGAAATAACACAAGGAACACTACTAGACAAGATTTATGAACAGAGAGAATTAAAAAATATTTTATACATAATGAACCAAAGACGATTTGAAGATACGTGCATAAGACCAGAATACAAGACATATTGGAAAGAAGAAAGACATAGAAATCAGTACCAAAATAAACAAAATAGTGACAGGGCATATCACGGTAGGGAAGCAATTAATAAGCGACAATATCAGAATAGAAATAAATGGAACCCTAATTTTTATAAACATGAAGAACAGAACGGTTTTAATAAAAATAGTAATAATAATAGTAACAATAATTCTGGAAGATACAGATTTCAAAATAATGTAAGAGATGACAAATTGACAGGACAATTTCAACAATTAGGGAATTCAAGACCAAATTCCAATCAAGTTCGTTGGAATCGTTATAAAAATAACCAACCAGAATCCATGGAAATTGACAATGTAGAAAGAAATTACAATAATCCTCAGGTGGCAGGACACCCTAATCAAAGGTTGGGCCAAAATCGCTTAAACCTGGATAGGCAAAGCCCAGAAGGACCTGAAATTAATAATACCGTTTTTTTTACGAGGCAGCCACAGAATGCCTACCAAAGATAAAATTAAATATTGAAAATAAAGAATACGTAGCCCTAATAGATACAGGTGCTAGTCTTAGTTTAATTAATAGAGAAATAAATGATTTTAAAATATATAAATTGAAATACCCCATAACATTTAGTACAATAACGAATAAAGATAAAATAAAATATGAAATTCACACAAAAAGCCCAGAGCAATTTAATTTACCTAACAATGCCAGGATTCGTTGGAAGATCACTCCATTAAGAGGAAGAACTTATGATTTCATCATAGGCATCGATATATTAAACTTTTTAAATGCACAAATAAATATAGAAAAAGGACAAATAATACTAAATGGAAAGGTATCCTATTTTCTTAATAACCCATACAAATTTAATCAAATTTACACGCTTGAAGCTGGTGATCCTAAAGTTGAAAGACTTCAGTTAGATCATTTAAATCATGAAGAACGTAGAGAAATTATAAAATTATTAAACCGATATAACAAATTACTGTTTAGGGAAGGAGATTTATTAACTAATACAACAGAAATTCAGCATGAGATAAAAACCATTACACAACAGCAAATTTATTCAAAACTATATAGGTATCCACCTCAACACGAAGCGGAGGTAAGAAAACAGATCAGAGAAATGGAAGAGCAGGGTATAATTAGAAAAAGTCATTCAAGATATGCCAGCCCACTTATAGTCGTACCTAAGAAAACGGATAATTCAGGCGAAAAAAAGTATCGAATAGTAATAGACTATAGAAAGTTAAATGAAATAACTATAGACGATAAATATCCTTTGCCCAACATAGATTCAATTCTAGATAAATTAGGTAGGGCACAGTATTTTACCACATTAGACTTGGCAAAAGGTTATCATCAAATTTTGGTAAAAGAGGAGGATAGAGAAAAAACTGCCTTCGTAACCCCACATGGTTTGTATGAATTTTTAAGGATGCCATTTGGCCTTAAGAATACGCCAGCCACATTCCTGATGAATGAAATTTTAAGAGATTACATTAACAAAACCTGTGTAGTATATTTAGATGATATTTTGATCTTTAGCACTTCTTTAACTGAGCATATTAAAGCAATAGGAGACATTTTCAAAATTCTCGAAAGTAAAAATTTTAAGATACAAATTGATAAATGCAATTTTCTGAAAAAGGAAACTGAATATTTAGGCCACATTTTAACAAAGGATGGCATGAAACCAAACCCAAATAAAATTGCAGTTATCCAAAATTTAGGATTACCACGAACCGAAAAACAGATAAAAAGTTTTTTGGGAATAACGGGTTATTATCGCAAATTCATTAAGGATTATGCGAAAGTAGCTCAACCTATAACAAAATATTTAAAGAAAGGCACAAAAATTAATGTGAAAGATCCAACATATATTGAAGCCTTCGAAAAGTTAAAAACTTTAATAAGTACACATCCTGTTTTACGTTACCCCGATTTCCATAAACAATTCACGTTGACGACAGATGCATCCAATTATGCGATTGGTGCAGTATTGTCACAAGAGGGTCACCCGGTGTGCTACGCTTCAAGAACATTAAATAATCATGAGAAAAACTACTCTGCGACGGATAAAGAATTCCTAGCAATAATGTGGAGCGTAAATTATTTTAGGCCTTACATTTATGGTAAAAAATTTAAAATTCTTACGGATCACCAGCCAATCAAATATCTCCATTCCAAATACAAAGGAAAGGACATGTCGCCCAGACACCAGCGATGGCTATTAAAACTAGGTGAATACCAGTTCGATATCGAATATCTAAAAGGGAAAGAGAACAAGGTAGCAGATTTTTTAAGTTGATTAGAAAATAGTGAGGACACTATTTCAAAAAAGGAGGGAGGTAAAGACTTTGATATTTTTTCAATTAATAATTTTGAAGACAACATAACTATGGCAACAATACACTCAGCACAAGAAGACTTAGGTGATCATTTTTTTATTAAAGAAGAGATCGTGAATAAATATAAAACTCAAATAATTTTAACAAATAATAAAACAGAAGAATGTAAAGAAATACATGGGAAGAGAATTATTTTTATTGCAGAATGCGACTTTGAACAAATGGGAGATATTTTTAGAAGATATATTTCCAAAGGTAAAATAGGCATTTATTCAGAGTTATCAGAACATAGCTATAATTTGGTGCAGCAAAAATTAATAAGTATGTATTCAAACGATAATCAAATTAAATTCATAAAAACTACCATGAGAGCAATGGACATTGAGACAGAAGTTGAAGCCATAAAACAAATTTCATTATATCATGTTAGAGAAAGTATACATTCAGGAATAATAGAAACTTATAACAATATTAAAAATAAAATATATTACCCAAAACTTATGGAACTAATTCAAATCGTAATAAACCAATGCGACCTCTGCCAACAAGTAAAATACGATAGACGACCGATTAAAAATAAATTCCAATTTACAGAAACACCCTCAGATAAAAACCAAATTATACACATTGATACGTATGTAATTAAAGGTAATCGTTTTTTAACAACAATAGACAAATTCTCGAAATTCGGTGCGGCCTATCCATTGACCGATAGAAACCATATTACCATTATCGAGCAACTAGAAGACCATTTTACTAAATTAGGAAAACCAAGAAAAATAATTGCAGACAACGAATTTAAAACCACAAGGATAAAAGAATTTTTAGACAATGAAAACATAGAACTCCATTTAACTAAACCCAATAGCCATACGGGCAATGCGGACATTGAACGATTCCATAGTAGTATAGCAGAAAAATTTAGAATTTTATATAAATTAGATAAAGGGCTGTCAGTTAAACAGTTAATACAGAAAGCCATTAGAAATTATAATGATAGGTTCCATTCAGCGACAAAATGTATACCTAATGAAGTGCATGATAATAAAGTAGATTTTGAAATAGTTAAAAACAATTTAGAAGAAACAAAACATAAAACCATAAATAGATTAAATAAAAATAGAGAGGATTATGAGGAAAAGAGATCGGAAGGATATATTAAGAATTATAAGGCAGTCAGACATAAAGAACAACCAAAATTTAAGAAAGCAAAACTAGAAAACGTACATCCAAACAATATTAAAAGACCGTATAAATTCTCGGACACTAACAATGAAGACGATGACATTGATTTTGAGCACTTGTCCCAACGTTTAAAAGAAATAAAAACAAGAAACACTGTAGAAACTCAACCAACCCAGGAATTAAATATTATTTAAATTAAAATTTCAGATAATAATTATGATACTGGTTATGGCAACGTGGACGCAACCGAGTAATGGCACAATGACTATAACCGAACTAGTAGACCAAACAGGATTTGTTGACTTACAAATAAGAGACCAGGAAATAGTAAAGGATAGCGACTTAGTACAACACATAATTGACGTCAAACAAATAGAAAATATTGTTAACGAAATGACGGACAACATTATATTAGCGAAAACAAGTAACAAGGACATATTACAAGCCGAATTATTAGAAGCAAGGAATAAATTACTAACTTTAATACCAACAGAAAAAAGACAAAAACGAGGACTTATAAATGCAATGGACGATGAAGACAGACAAATGATACAAAAACATTTATCACAGACTGACAAGACACTAGACGAACAGGTACATATAAACAATCACTTTAATTTAGCAATAAATCAAATAAGAAATATTGTAAAAGATGATAGGAAAGAAATTGAAAGAAGCATTAATACTATAAATAAAATTGTAGATGAAGAATATCAACAACACATGTACTTACAACAAATGACAAAAATCCAATTAATAAAAAGCAAAATTGAACAAATTCAAGATAATGTAGTTTCAGCCAAATACGGGTTAGTTCACCCAAATATTTTGACAAATCACGAAATTGAAAAATATAATATTGATTTTAATAAATTAAAATATCTGCAATTAGGTACAGCAACTTGTAATAATACTTATCTAATATTAAGCCTTAGAATACCAAAATTGTTCATACAAGTAAAAATAAGGAAAAAATTATACCATTACCGGATAAAAATCAAAAAGAAATAGAATCCAGAATAGAAGAAGTCTCACATATAAAAATAAAACTATGAAATTTGAAGAAAGTAAATATTTCAAACAATTAAAACCCAGTAACCATTGTATATTAACAAAAAACTGTAAACTAATAACAAACAGAGCATTACAACTTATAGTACTGGATGAAAAAACAATCTTGGTTAAAAACGCAATAAAATTGGTTGTAAACACTACATGTAATAAAAATAATAGTACTATTCTAAATGGAAATTATGTAATTCAGTTTAACAATTGTTCATAAAAATTAATGATTACTATTATTCTAATTTAGTTGAAAAGTTTGAAGGAAATATTATGAGTTTGCGATACAACGATGTAAAGAATTTTACAGAAAAACTTACGTTTGAACAATTAGATGAAAAAAATGAAATAAATTTTAAAAATATTTCTAGTTTGAAAACCCATAATAAAGTAATATACGGATGTAACTTCTTTCTAATACTTACAATAATCTTAATAATTTTACTTTGGAGAACAAAGTTAAAATATATTAAAATAAATTTGAACAAAAGAATTCAGGAGAATTTTTATCTAAAGGGGGGAGAAGTTACATAAACAAATACACACATTTATAAAAAAATGACACTATTGATAAATTTATAGAAAACATAATAAGCACAAAATAAAATTAAAATAAAATTAAAAATATGTAACAGCAAACTCATTTCCTGAAAACAAAATTATTTTTCGGTCGCAATTCCAAGAATTGCAACCGTAAAATATCAATACAAAATAATGTCAACATTTTAGCATAAGTAAGCAAAAAGATTGTAAAATGTATAAGTTCCAAAAAAATATGAAAGAGAAAAATAAAGTTAGTTGTAAGATATCCACAATTGAGTTCAGTTCATTTTTTAGTATATTTATTTTAGTTGTTTATATTTTTTAAAAACACTCCAAAGGACCCACTTTACGAAATTCGCGTGTTGAAATATGTTATATGAAAAATAGAATACATTCAATTAAGGATGAATATATAAAAGGAATGACAAATAATGAAAAGGGTTGCCATCTTTATATAAATGACATTACAATCTCCCACGCTTAATGAGGAACATGGTCCGCAAAATGGGCTGGAGGTCTTCTAGCCCGGTTGGACCTTCTTACGCTGCCTGGTGTTCCAGCGGACTGAGGTTGTACCGGTGGTTCTGGAACTGGTTGATTGATTGTGGTGGCAACTCTACGCTCTATTTGCACTTCTTCAATTTTAGGTTTTTCTTTTATTGCTGGTGAGTCAGAAAACGTAACAGTTTTTGCTGGCTTGGCTACGCATGATTTGTACAGCTGGTTTATGTGCCGTTTCAGCTCGTATCCATTGTCAAGCTTAACCTGATAATGAAGTTTACCAAGCTTTGCCTTCACTATTCCAAATTGCCAAATTGCTTTATTTTTATCGTACCATCGTAACTGCACCCTATCTACCTGCACCCTGACTAATATTGATTTTGATTTCTTTAACGGACGTATGGCATCCAATTGGATCCCAAGATCCCGACCAAGATAACGTTGTGATGGACTTTGCCCATTTGCTAATGGGGTTGCTCTATATCGGAAAAGAATTTCCTGCACTTTTATGTTTAACTGTGATTTATCATCTTCCATAGCCTTCAATTTTGATTTTAATATTTGGACGTACCTCTCTGCTAAGCCATTTGTTGCTGGGTGCCCTGGAGCAATAAATTTTTGCATGATTCCGTTGCTAGCACAATAATTTTTAAATGTGGAACTTTGAAAAATGGTAGCATTATCAGATACAATAATTTGAGGTAGACCATGCGTTGTAAAAAGATCTTGTAATAATGAAATTGTTTTATCTGAAGTTGGGGCATCTTTTATTATACGAATTTCAGGCCATTTTGATTTGGCATCTACTATCACGAGAAAATGATGATTTTGAAATGGCCCTGCATAGTCAATATGGACTCGTTGAAAGTTTTCAACGGGCTCCTCCCAATGATGTGTAACTACTTTTGGTGGATTTTTTCTTACCTTTGCACAGCTGGAATATGATCTTACTACGCGTTCGATGTCAGAGTCTATCCCCTTCCAAAAACAATACTTCCTCGCTAACTGTTTCGTCTTTACGATACCAACCTGAGTGTGATGCAGCTCTTTCAAAATTTCTTCACGCAAGTTGAATGGTATCACAACTCGATTATCTTTGAAAATAACGCCATCTTGAATTGAGTAGTCAGCTTCATAATTTTCGCCGTTTACCAGATTTTGTTTTAATTTCGACAGCTCTGAGTCCCGTTCTGTTTCATCGGCTATTTTTGTAGCAGTAATTGCAAATGTTGAAATTTCATTGATTATTTGATCCTGAATGATACGTGCTTCCTCATCCAGAAAATGTTTAAATGTTGTTGATCCTTTGATTGATGCTCGAGATAAAAAATCAGCGTTGATATTGTCTTCAGCTTTACGATGTTGAATTTTATAGTTGAACCCTTGAAGAAACGATGCATATCGAAGAAGTCTTGCTGACGTCATTGCTGGTGTTTTTGCATTTTGGTGAAAAATTCGTGAAAGTGGACGACTATCAGTTAAAAGAGGTACATAAAAAATTTGTCAACCGCAAAAATAATTGCCAAAGCTTCTCTGTCAAGTTGACTATAGTTTTGCTCTCCTTTTGTTAACGATCTCCTCCATTTATTTTATGAGACAAAACTGCTGCTATGCCAGTTGGGCTAGCGTCACATGCTAATGTGACAGGCAAGTTTTCGTTATAGTATTAGCACTCTATCAGTAAGTATTTCTTGCTTTAACCTTTTGAACGATTCTTCGCACTTAGCTTTCCATACAAACTTTTTATTTTTTTCTAGTAGCTGACGTAAAGGAAATGTTATTGTTGAAACGTGTGGTATAAATTTAGCATAATACGTAATCATGCCAAGGAATCTTCGTGTTTCTTCTACGTTTTGTGGTTGTGGCAGATATACGATTGCCTGTACCTTATCCGGACATTTTGAAATTTTATTGTGACTTACCACATATCCAAGGTATTTTATTTGATTTTTGAAATATTCGCACTTCTTTTTGTTTACGTGTAGCTGGAACTTGTTCAACCTTTCCAAGCATTTGATGAGTCTATCTTCGCACTGATTTAGCGTTTCGCCATGGATTATGATGTCGTCAAAATATGAAACAGTACCTTCTAAATTTTGTAAAATTTGATCAAGGATTCGATTAAATTCACTTGGAGCGGTTTTTATTCGAATGATAACCGGTTCATTTGATACGTACCTCGGTGGGTTGAAATGGTTTGGATTTGTTTACTCTCATCGTCTACCAATACATGAAGATATGCTTTGAACAAATCTAACTTACAAAAGTATTTTGAATTTTTCAAGCTATTGAAAATTTCATCTATCCTTTTTATTGGATAGTGAGCTGACTCTAACTGTGGGTTTACCGCGACCTTATAGTCGACGCACAGCCGTACGTTACCATCTGGCTTTGGTATCACAACTAATGGTGACCCCCAATTGCTGGTATTTACCTTCGTTATTATGCTATCTTTTTCTAAACTGTCAAGCTCACGTTCTACTTTTTCGCGCAGTGCAAAAGGAACTTGTCTTTCTTTGATAAATACAGGTTTAGCACATTTGTGTAGCTTTAGACTACAAACCAAATCAGGAATGCACCCCACCTTCTCCTGAAAAATTTCTGAGAACTGCTGCTCAATTTGTGTTATTGAATTTACTTGTTCATTTTCTTCTTCTTCTTTACGTTCGCATTGGTCAATGTCTGTAAGGTTGATTTTTAAATGACGTATCCAGACACGACCCAATAATGCTGCATGTTTTGATGATACAATGTACATGTCTTCTTTTGATGATTTGTTTTTATATTTTACGTTGACATTTACAACACCCAGAGGTACAAACACATCCCCGGTGTATGCTCAAAAAGCAATGTTAGTTTTGTTGATTGTTGACTTGATATTTAATTTTTTAAAATCTGTCTCAGGTATAAGGGTATACCCAGCACCTGAATCCACTTCAAACTTTTGTGTTTTGCCTTCTATTGCCACATCTATAAAAAATTTTTGTGAATCTATTGATGAAATTACGTTTTTATTGTAAATGTCGATAATTTGATTAACTCCAAAATGTTCTTCTTCACTTGTGTACGTTTCAATTGAATTTGACGTGTTGTTGTTGTTGCTGCTAATTTTCTTTGATTTGCTTTGTTTCATTTTGCTCTGTATACACACTTGCTTGACGTGCCCTGCTTTACCACATGCTCGACATTTTAAGTTCTTTTTGTTTACGGTGCACTCTGTTGATAAATGATTGTTACGACCGCATCTAAGACACAACCCTTCGATACCTAATTCGCTGTAATTTACTCTTGTTGTTTATTTTGATGGCTGTTTTCTAGAGATGCTACGATTACGATTTCGCCCTCTATGATTGTGTGTGTATTGGTGTTGCGTTTGATGAATGTCACTTGTTGCACACGATGAACTATTACCAATTATCTTGTTGTCTATTTTTGCCGCTTCTAATGTTGTTGCTTTTTCTACGATTTCTGCAAATGTTGACTTTGGGTTTTGTAGCAATTGTTCGCGAATGTATCCATCACGTACCCCTCGGAAAATGTTTGCCACAGACTTTTTACAGTCGCATACAAACTCACATTCAGTTCCCCTTTTCTGCAAAACCGTAACAAAATCTGAAATAGACTGGTTCTCGTTCTGAACTTCACAAAGAAAACGGTGTTGCTCCACCAAAACATTTTTCTGAGGACAGAAATGTGTTTCTAAAAGTGCCACAATATCATCGTACTCTAGTTGATTTATGTTTTTAGGTGCCGCCAACGTAGTCAAAAGCGTATAAGTTGACGAACCAATGTACTGCAGCAACAATTTAGCACACATTTCTTTGTCTTCAAAAATCTTCTTTATTTGTAGATGAATTTCCAGGCGTTCCCTGTAGGTTTTAAATAATTCGGTTTTCGGGTCAAACGCATCAAAGTTTGAGATGATGTTTACGTTGGTGTTGGTGGCTTGTTGGTTCGGCTGGACTTGCTGGCGTTGCATTGCCGTGGTCATCGCCGTAATTGCTTGTAACAATTGTTGCACTTGAGCCTCCATTTTGTTAGGTTATATACGATTATGCACTTCTTATTTTTACCGTCGTCGCCAATGCTGTTGTGTTTGCTACTATTAATAAAACGACTCTATAATGTACTATTATTAAAATCCAATGTGTTTTATTAATAATAACTATAAATTTAATATGGTATAAAAATGTTGTGTAATTTACAAAAAATGATCGGGTTAAAGCACGCGTGTTGAAATATGTTATATGAAAAATAGAATACATTCAATTAAGGATGAATATATAAAAGGAATGACAAATAATGAAAAGGGTTGCCATCTTTATATAAATGACATTACACTATAGTTCTTTTTTCATTTTCCAATATATTTTAGCTTCTTTATTAAGTAATAATATATCCGTTAACTTTAAATTTAAATACATTTTATATATTCTATTGAGGTTTTTTTTAGACCTGACAACATATTTTTCATCCAAAAAACACATTTTTTTAGATTTATTTGAGAAAATATTCGTTTATTCAAGTTTATACGTTCCTTTCTATTGAATTATTCCAATATATTTTTTTTTTGTTTCTTATTAAGTTAAATTATAACCAATTTTAATATCACTTTTCAAACCTTAATACATATTTACTAAATTTGTTATTACATCAGACCAAATTTTTATTTTTTTTTTTAAATTTAACGATTTTCAAACATTTTTTTTTTAAATTTGCTTTTCCACTTTTTAATTTAAGTTTTCAGTTTTCAGGTGGTGGCAACATTATGATTTATTGAAGCCTAAAAGGACACTATAAATTTTTTTTTATTTAAAAAAGTTACCAGATAAGGAAATGTGTGTATTTATTTGCTATTATACCTAACAAAATTGTTTTGTATCAACCACCAAACTTTTTAATACTTAAAAGAAACAAATAAAAACTAAAACAAAAACACAAAAAAGAGTCATACAAGTGTGCGTACATATGTTTAATCTCAATAACTCAATGTATAATTTAAGAAATAACAATACAAAAAGTTCAAAACATACAACAAATAATATAAAAAATAAAAACACACAAAACAGCGAAACAACGCAAGGCAATGTTAACATACAAGAGTTTAATACTCCTACAACAACTCTGGCCTTAGGCACTCCCGCGCAAGAACGTGTAAGAGAAAGTTTACAAAACTCTCTCTTGGGTAGTGTTTGCAAAACTCATCGTTTAACGAATACTGACTCTCCCCTCAAATTAATGACAGTCATGGATAATCGTTTTGAAAGACTCACTGAGAAAATTGAAAGTATGATGAAAATCAAACTCAGTGAATACAAAGATGAACTCTTAAATGATCTTGATAAGAGATTCAAAATGTTTAAAAATGAAATCCAGTCGTTGACTGAGAGAGTTACCACTCTTGAAACAGTCGCGGCAGAAATAATAAGTATCAAAAATGAAATTAAATATTTAAAGTCCAAAATTAAACATCAAGAAAATAATACTGTTGCTTGTGAGTTAAGATTAAATGAAATACCATTTTTTGAAAATGAAGATCTGATGAATATATTTTGCAATATTTGCCATGCTATTAATACATCTGTTCCGGCAATAAAATCAATTTACCGCTTACAAAACCAAAATAATAAAAATAAAACTGATTCAAAAGATGCGGTTATTATCGTAAAGATGTGCTCTGCCTATGACAAAAATTATTTCTTAAAATCCTACGCGAGTTTTAGGAAAAGTAATAAAGATTTTTTCTTCTGCTTAAGACAACTTGGTTTTAATTCCGACAACAAATTTTTTGTAAACGAAAATCTAACACAAACTAATTTTAATATATTACGCGCAGCTGTTAGGCTCAAAAGAATAAATCGTATCCACAGTGCTTTTACTATGCGTGGTTTTGTTTACGTAAAAAAGTCGGCTAATGATAACATAATACTAATTGATGAGATTGGGCGTCTGAACGAGTTATTTCCTGAGTCCAAGGAACCAGATGTTGCCGTGGAGGAAACTCATGGTGATGTCTAATCTAAGTAAAATTATTTATCTAAAACATTATTATTTATATTTTGTTTTAAACTGCAAATTTCATAATATATTTTTATTTGATTTATACAATTTCTTTATGTTTTTTATTAAAATTAATTCTAAATTTTTGATTAACTTGTACAGCTCCTTAAGTCTTTCAAAATTTTTTAAAAATTTTGACCAATTAATATTTGTATGCGTTGCTTATAGTTTTATTACTTATGGTAGTCGATAGTAATAATCGTTCCAAAGACAGTGTGTACAATATGCTCCGAATTCTTTCTCGACAGAAGACAGGCCTTAAAGTTGTGCATCTAAATGCACAAAGTCTGAATTGCAAAATTGATGAATTTCGATACTTATTTGCATCTACAGGAATTGACATCATATGTGTTTCAGAAACATGGTTTCCTCTGGATATTAGTGATTCTGTTTTTAATTTAACTGGCAATAGACTTTTTCGTTCTGATAGAAGAAAATTAGTTGATGGGGTCGAAAAAAGGCCAAAGGAGATGGTGTTGCAATTTATGTGCGAGACGGTATTAATTGTGTTGTGAAATTACGATCGAAAGCTGATAGCGAAATAGAATATTTATTTATCGATGTTTCTAGTCAGGATAAAAAGAAAATTTTAATTGGCAGTATATATAGGCCACATCGTCAAATAAATGTTACAACAATCATTAGTACTCTGGAGGAATTAACAGTATCATATGATGATATTATCATAATTGGTGACTTTAATAATAATTTATTTGACGATAATCCCCTTATTGAACCAATGCAAATAATTAATCTGTTTCCTGTTAATACTGTAACTTCAACACACTTTCATAGCACATCGAACAGTTTAATTGATATTGTATTTGTCAACCAAAAATCTAAAGTTCTTCTATATGATCAGCTCTCGGCACCAGTTTTTTCAAAACATATTATTTTCTTGACTTATGATTCTTGTATGAACCGCCAAGCAACTTTTGTTAAATATCGTGATTTTCGTAATACTGATTACACTTTGTTAAATGAACACATCGAAAACATATGCTGGAATCATATTTACTCATTAGATGATGTGAATGATCAATTACTTTTTATTGAGAACAATGTTAACAATATATTTGAGTTATGTGTTCCCATGAAGACCAAATTAGTCAAGGCTAATCAACAACCATGGTTCAATTCCGAAATTAAATTACTAATCAATAAACGTGATGACGCTTATGGTAGGTGGAAAAGGTTTAAAACCCAAGAACTTCAGGCTGTCTTCAAATCTGCTAGAAGAGATGTCGTGAAATGTATTCAGCAGGCAAAATGTACGTTTTATCAACGTAAATTTTCATCTGCTATTGATAGCAAATCTAAATGGAAGGAAATCCGGAATATTGGTATAGGGCAAAAACGCACTACAGTAAGTAACCAGAACATAGATGTAAATGCACTGAACACTAAGTTTGTAAATGTTGATATCCTACCACCGATACAAAACATCTATAATGACATACATTGTGTCCCAATTAAAAATAGTTTCAACTTTCGGTGTGTTGATCAGTGTGATGTACTAGAAAGTTTTCTTTCTATTAAATCAAATGCAGTTGGAATGGATGGTATAAACTCTACATTTATAAAAGCGTTACTTCCTAAATTATTACCATACCTAACCCATCTGTTCAACTCAGTTCTAACTAAATCAATATTTCCAGAAGGTTGGAAGATTTCCAAAATTATTCCGATACCTAAGCCAAACAATGATTTCCGACCCATAGCTATTCTTCCTTTCTTATCAAAAGTGATGGAAAACTTAATGTGCAGACAAATGAATAAATACTTGAGCAAGAAAAACCTTTTAAGTGATAGACAATCAGGCTTTGTGAAAACGAGAAGTTGTACCACAGCATTGACTGACGTTATTGATGATCTTAGGTCAAAACTGGATCAAAATATGGTATCATTCTTAATTCTTTTAGATCATAGTAAAGCTTTTGATACGGTTGTTCATTCAATACTTATAAAGAAACTTGAAAAACTTTTTTACTTTTCAAACGCTGCATGTAATCTAGTATCTTCATTTCTTACTAATAGATCGCAAGTCGTATATTTAAATGATAAATTTTCAAACGCCCTTAATGTCAACAGAGGTGTTCCACAAGGATCAATCCTTGGTCCCCTCTTGTTTTGTTTATACATTAATGATTTACCAGACGTCACATTCTTCAGCAAAGTACACATGTATGCAGATGATGTGCAACTTTATAACGGTTCTAATGTTGCAAATATTCAATCTTGCGTAAACAATATTAACACTGATCTCAATGAAATCTACATCTGGGCGAATGCCAATGGATTATGTATCAATCCTTCAAAATCCAAATGCCTATTTATATCGCGAAGTAAAAGAACATTAGGTAATAATATTCAAATTAAAATAAAATAAAACCATTATTGATTTTGTTGAGTCTTCAAAAAATCTTGGTGTAACGTTTAATAATGAGTTAACTTGGTCAACCCATATTAACTCTGTTGTAGGGAGACTTTATGGTATGTTACGTAATCTGTGGGCAGTGAAAAGTTCAACACCGTTAAACATTCGTATGTTGTTAGCGAAAACGTACCTTATTCCAGTCCTTTTATACGGTTGTGAAATTTTTGCCAATTGCGATTGTGATGATTTTCGTAAACTAAGTGTTGCCTACAATAATATTGCAAGATACATTTTCGATAAGGGACGTCGTGATCACATTTCAACGTTTTCATACCGTATATATAAGATGAGCTTTGAAAATCTTCTTAAATTTAAATGTCTTATGTTTCTACACAAGATAATAACACAAAAACAACCAATTTATCTATTTATTAGAATCCAATTTGCAAGATCTTGTCGTGGAAAGAAAATAATTCAGCAACGTTTTCGAAAACTTTTGTCTGAACGCCAATTCTTTATTCTTTCCACTCGTCTTTGGAATAAACTTCCAGATAACACACAACTTATAGGCAACGCAAACCTGTTCAAGAAGGAACTATTAATTTATTTTAGTTAAATTTTATTTTTTATGTCGTTAATCTTAAAATTTGATTGCATATGTTAAAAACTAAATTTTTTAAATTTTAATACTAAATTTTTTATGAAATACAATTATGTTAATCACTTTTTTTTGTTTCCTATTTTGCATTTTTGTAATAACTTATAAAACTGTCTATATTATTATTTATATTACAATTATTTTTTATTCTTTTTTTTGTAACTCAAATTCACAAATTTATTTTTCTAATGCCTTTAATGTGATAATTTTCAATCAAGTACCCATTTATATATGTTATACTCACTAGCACTATCATTTATAAGATTTTATGTCTTGTTGTGCTAGATCACCAATAAATAAATAAATAAATAAAAAAAAAATAGTAGACATGTTAACATACAATTCTTTTTTCGTTTATATATTTCGTTTATATATTTTTTTAGTAAACAGAACCGCTGAGTTCGCTGTCTGTTTAGCAAAACTCAGACCTATATTCGCTTTACTTATAGTTAGCAATACTATTAGTTATGATGCAATACAGTTTTTGAATTTAGAGGTGGCAACTTTTTTTATTCTGTTAAATTTGAATATTTAAGGATGACACTGTTTTTCATACAGTTTTAATTTTCTTGTCTTTTTCAAATATTACCGATTTTCAAACATTTTTCCATATTAAAGTTTTAATATATATTTTTTTTTTCGTAGAGTTTTTGTCTTAAAAAAATTTAAAAAATTTTATA
The DNA here is from genome assembly GCA_963682025.1 of Cordilura impudica. NCBI lineage: Eukaryota > Metazoa > Arthropoda > Insecta > Diptera > Scathophagidae > Cordilura > Cordilura impudica. The sequence continues at coordinate 172,116,607 of OY821519.1, read as the reverse complement.
AAACGATACTTTTTACGTCTAAAATAAATGAATTAAATATTTAAAACGTAGTTACATTGCATTTTTTCTTAGAACATTTGAATGTAGGATAGATAGGTATCTTTCAGTTAGTTATTTCTCGTTTTATAAAGAATACTTTATTTAGAAAAGAATTTTTTAATAGTTTCAGTTTTTCGTTTATAGAATTATGTATATGGTTTTATTAAACCTATAAGTAATTCAATGAAAAAAATTTATTATTTATATTTAACATTTCACATAATCCAATCTTTTAACTATTTTTTATTTTCAAGTATAATTTGTTTCTTTCTATTGAATTATTCCAATATATTTTCTTTTGTAAGAAATATAACCAATTTTAACACCACTTTTCAGACCTTAATATTTATTTACTATATTTGTTATTACATCAGACCAAATTTTTATTTTTTTTTTTCAAATATTAGCGATCAAATCTTTATTTTTTTTTTCAAATATTAACGATTTTCAAACAATTTTTTATATGCTTTTAAATTTTTAATTTCAGTTTTCAGTTTATAATTCAAGTTTTTAAATTTTTATTTTTTTAATTTTTAGTTTAATTTATTATAGATAGGTGTCATTCAGTTAGATCCTATAGTTGTTTTTCATTAATATTTTAGATTTTCAATCTATTTATTTATTTTAGAGTTTTATAAATGGTTGTAATAACTAGAATCGTTTATAAATTATATAATTTTATTAAAGGTAGAACTAATTCAAAGAAAAAAATTTAAACAGCGCACTAACATGAAGTCACGTTTCTATGCTTTTTCAATTTTCAATTTTTACTTTAATTTTAATTGAAAAAAAATTTTTTAATGTAAATAAAACTGCATTTAAATTACATTTCTTTCCGACGTTTCGTCAATTCTTTGTTGACTTTTTCAAGGAAATTCTATTTAATATAAAAAACATCACGTTAAAACAATTTAAAATACACTATATATATGACAATAACTTACAGTAACATGAGTATTATTTATCACATTTAAAAATGAATTTAATTTACATCCAACATAAACAATAAAAATTACATTTAACATATATTAATAACAAGTACTCAGCTTAAAATAATATCACAGTAAAGTTATTGTATTGCAACCCTGTAATACACCTAAGGAAAAATTTATACTTAACATTTACAAAAGGGCAAAAGAATTTTTGAGGAAAAATGAGGACATTTTAGTTATTCAGGCAGATAAGGGAAATAAAACGGTGGCAATATATAAAAACGTATATAGAAACAAAATGGAAGAATTATTGGAGGATAAAAATACTTACCGCATACTGAGGACGAACCCTACCATAAAACTTCAGAAGGAAAACAACAACATAGTTTTGGAATTACACAAAAACAAGTACATTGACACATGGCAAAAGAAACAGCTCCTTTGCCCAGCAGCTACTGCCCCACGTATATACGGATTGCCTAAAATTCATAAACAGGGTATTCCACTTAGGCCCATAGTTTCATCGGTACAAGTCCCATGCTATAGATTGTCCAAACATATAGGACAAATTTTGAAGAATATTACTTCTGACGATTACAACATAAAAAACACAATAAACCTGAAAAAAACAATTAAAAGATATAAAACTAGATAAAACGGAGATATTGGTTTCACTTGATGTCATATCTCTTTTTACGAACATCCCTATTCATGCGGCCATAAAAATTATAATGGGAAAATGGAACGTCATAAAAGATCACACGAAAATACCCAAATCTACGTTTCTTAAAATACTTCGGTTTTGCCTAAGTGATAATAATTATTTTGCTTATAATGAGAAAATTTACAACCAAATCTTTGAAATGCCAATGGGCAACCCACTTTTTCCAACTATAGCGGATATAGTATTAGATAACCTACTGGACGAAGCTCCTAAAGAATTAGAAACAAAAAATATACGCCTTAAATTCATAACCAAGTATGTAGATGACATATTGGCTATTGTGAATACTGACGACAAGGATGAAATACTGAGGACTTTTAACAAACATCACCCGAAAATACAATTCACGATGGAAATTGAAAACGAAAAGGCAATCCCATTCTTTGACACAAAATTATATAGAAAAGATTACCGAATAATATTTGATTGGTACACGAAAGACACTGCATCTGGTAGAATTATGAATTTTAATTCAACACAACCTAGAAGCCAAATAATAAATACAGCAAAAAACTTTATACACAGAGTTTTAAGCATCAGCGATCAACAATTTCACAATACAAACATCTACAAAATCACAAAAACATTAACGGAAAACAGTTTTCCTAAACAACTAACTTATTCATTGATAAATGAAACCCAAAACAAAATAAAAAACAATAATATTGAAAATAAAAACTCTAACGACACACAAGATAAACATTTTTACAGTGTACGGTATGTTCCTGGCTTGACAGACTCAAAGAATATAAGAAACACAATAGAAAACAAAAATATCAACTACGCATACAAACCAAACACAACACTTAGTACAATTTTCTCAAACACAAAAGCACCCATCGACAAACAACAACAAAATAATATAGTATACGAAATCAGATGTAAAGGGGATACCGACCACAGCTGTGATTTAATTTATATTGGTACAACCAAACGCACACTAGAGACGAGAATGGGAGAACACAAAAACGACATTGCCAAACAAAAACTCGCAACAGCTTTGGCGCAACACGTATTGGAGACAGGTCATACAGCTGACTTTGAAAAAGTAAAAATATTAGATAGAGAACCCATTGAAAAGAAAAGGTACACCATAGAAAGTTTACGAATCCAACAGAAAAAGGAATATACGATGAATTTAAAAGAGGATACTGACAAAATTAATGCTAGTTACAGGGTTGCAATACAATAACTTTACTGTGATATTATTTTAAGCTGAGTACTTGTTATTAATATATGTTCAATGTAATTTTTATTGTTTATGTTGGATGTAAATTAAATTCATTTTTAAATGTGATAAATAATACTCATGTTACTGTAAGTTATTGTCATATATGTAGTGTATTTTAAATTGTTTTAACGTGATGTTTTTTATATTAAATAGAATTTCCTTGAAAAAGTCAACAAAGAATTGACGAAACGGCGGAAAGAAATGTAATTTAAATGCAGTTTTATTTACATTAAAATCTTAGGCCGTATTAGCTTATTTTCAAATAAAACAAACAAAAGGATATTAGCCAAATAACACAATAATAAAATTTTTTTTAGTTATTTAATTTTTGACTTTTCCATTTTTAGTTTTTAGTTTTTAATTTTTGATTTTTCAATTTAAATTTTTAGTTTTTTATATTTACTTTTCAATTTTTTAATTTTAATTTTTAGTTTTTCGGTTTTTCAATTTTAAATTTTTAGTTTTAAGTTTTTATATCTGCTTTTCAATTTTTTAATTTAATTTAATTTAATTTAATTTTTAGTTTTTAGGTTTTCAATTTTTAATTTAAGTTTTTAGTTTTTAGTTTTTGATTTTTCAATTTTAAATTTTTAGTTTTTAGTTTTAATATTTACTTTTCAATTTTTTAATTTAAGTTTTTAGTTTTTAGGTTTTCAATTTTTAATTTAAGTTTTTAGTTTTTAATTTTTAGCTTTTAATTTTTAGCTTAATTTATGAAACATTTTTAAACATTTTTCTTAAAAATTCCGAAAATTTACCTTTCCTTAGTGAGTTTTCTTAAAAATTTACCTGTCCTTAGTAAATTTTCTTAAAAATTTACCTTTTCCTTAGTAAATTTTCTTAAAAATTTACCTTTTCCTTAGTAAATTTTCTTAAAAATTTACCTGTTTTTCAACGCTTTCGATGTAAGAAGAACTGTAAAATTGATTGTTATAGAAAAATTTCCATATTATTAGTCACTTGAAAGTATTTAAAAAGTTCTTAATGTAAAATTTTTTTTTACTAATTTATAATACTTTCATAAAAATTATCGAAATAATCGCAACTAAATGGATTTATTGTTATTTAATTTTTAGCTTTTGGCAAAAATTTTTTCTAAAAAACGGCTGGTTAGGTCTCAATTTTAATGTAAACTAAGGTTTACAATTTTCTCCCGACGTTTCGAGGCTTTTTTGGCCTCTTCTTCAGGGGATGTTTTTTATTTAATCTATAATCACAATGTTTATAAATAAATACAATGAATTATTACAATTAATTATTCACTTAACTTACTAGTTATGCGTCCTTTTCTCCTAATAGTTTGTCGTCATGTTTAATTTTTACATTTACAATTTATTATGTAGAAATTAAGACATGCCCGTCTGTTTACAGCGCTAATTGATAGTGCTTGTTTATTTTGTCTTTGTCTTCTTTTGTGTTCATCGTTATGGTAAGTTTTTTCTGTATATATAAGCTTTCTAAAGTAAAGCGTTTGTTTGTATTGTTTTCTATGTCTAATATTTTGATTTTGTCAAAATCAGCTGAGTGTTTGGTTTCTAGAATATGTTGTGATAACGCTGTGCTTATTCGTTGGTTTCTTATGTCTACTTTGTGTTCTGTCATTCTCTTTTCAAGCGATCTCTTTGTTGTTCCTATGTACACTTGTTTACAGTTCTCGTTCTCGTTTCCTTTACATGTTATTTCATAAATAACATTGCTTTGTTTTAATTTGTCTATCCTTGTTTTTGTTTTTGTGAATAGTTTGTTTGGCGTGAATTAAGTTCTACGTTTTCACGTTAAATAAAAAATATAATTTTTTGGTCGGCTACGCGACTTTTATTTTTATTTATATTTTCTTAAAATGAGTTCTGTTCAGTCCTTATGCTAAATCTTAACTAACTCTCTCAAATTCCAAAAAATACCTTTTTAAATACTAATTTGTTACAAATAATATTTCCTTTGTCTTAATGGATATTTTGGAACAAAGAGATAAAGAACATGTTTTGTACATATGCTTACAATATTTATGATATTTTATGATTTTTAACAATATTTGTATACTTATGATATTTTATGATCTTTACAATAAATTCACGAACAGCTCCTACTATTAGTTAGAACAATTAATGCCGCAAAGAATAATGAATATATAACCGAATCCCTAAATTTAGACGACATAAGAGAAATAATAGAACATGAATTAATCTCAGTACCTGTAATAAACATTTTGGAGTACGCAGACATTCATATAGCAAGAACGAAAGACTTAATTATAACAATTTATAAATACCCAATTCTCAACAGATATTGCAAACTTTTTAAAATTACGCCTATAAGTTTTAGGCACGGAAAAATAAAAACAGATGATCAGATGATCTGGAAAAATAAAAACAGATGATCAGATGATCTGTTCTTATTTTCCGTGCCTAAAACTTATAGGCGTAATTTTAAAAAGTTTGCAATATCTGTTGAGAATTGGGTATTTATAAATTGTTATAATTAAGTCTTTCGTTCTTGCTATATGAATGTCTGCGTACTCCAAAATGTTTATTACAGGTACTGAGATTAATTCATGTTCTATTATTTCTCTTATGTCGTCTAAATTTAGGGATTCGGTTATATATTCATTATTCTTTGCGGCATTAATTGTTCTAACTAATAGTAGGAGCTGTTCGTGAATTTGTTTGAGGATAATATGGTTTTCCAATGTGTTACCTTGTAGTGTATCAATTATTTTTTCGAACCTTGAGTTAATCAAACGTTGTTTCTCATTGTTATTTATGAGTGTATTTATTGCTCTTTCTATATTGATAAAATCATCGTGGTCTGGAATTCCTGTGACAAACTTCAAAACTGATCCTAGGAAATTTATTTTTATACGTTTGTTTTCTTTTTGATGTGTATGTGAGTGGTCCTGATTTCACTATTCACTTTGTTTGTTTTCATTGGGATACTCACGTCAGTATCATTATCATTAAAACAATTTTACTCTTTTTATTATAATTTTCTTAGTAATGTTTTTACACTTTATTATTTGCAATCTTTCTTTTTATTAGGTGTTCTTAACTATTTTTACATTAGTTGTTTTTACTTTTATATTTTTTTTATTACCGTATTTTCAGTCGATGACTTCGACTAATTTCTTATCACTAACTTAAAACTAACAATTTTACTTGCTTAAATAATATTTTTACTTTGCCCTCAATGGCACATGTGTTGACCCACAAAACTCATAATTGTTTTTCGATGTATCACACAGTAATCGTATACCTTCATGTGAGGTCTACTTGTGTGTTCTACATCTGGAGTTCCACATATGTTCAAGTGTAACTAAACACTCTCGTGCTGTTCTCAAATGAACTGCAAGCGTACCGCCACTTGAATGCAACACGATATTGTTTTCGTTATTTGGGTCTTTCTTTATAATTGTTTCATTGGTTACAACTAATAACCTTGGTTTTGTTATTTTAAAAAAAATGCTTAAATACTTAATTGCTTTTTTGCTTGGGTGATGCTATTACTCATCACCCAAGCAAAAATTGAAATTATTCATGGATATACTACACCCTCGCATTTGTGCATTTTTTCTTTTTGTTGTTTATATTTATAATAAAAAAAAATTGTTATTCTTTTTTTTTTGCTTTACTTTACATATCTTTTTAGTAAGTTTTTGTGGAACGACTTTACGTTATTTTTAATTTGAACTAATACATTAAGATGATCTATATCTACTATGGTATATGGACCATGATACGGTGATTCATGTTTTGTCCTATTGCCTGCTTTCACTAGTACTAAATCTCCTACCTTTAATTCTATGCTATTGCTATTTTTATGAGATTCTCTGCTTCTTTTCTCTTTTACCGTAGTTAATAGTTTTCTTGCACTTTCCAATGAGTGTTTTAGCCTAACTTTTAATTCATTTGCATAATTCTCAAAGTTGTAAACCTTTTGATGATTCATGACTTCATCGCCTGGTAAACTTAGTAATTTGCCAAATATTAACTCAAATGGTGCGTACTCTGTATCCACGTGAGGAGTGATGTTATAAGCAAAGGAATAATATGGTATCCATTCATCCCATTCATCATCTTCCACGAAAGACAAAAAATACTCGTTGAGAACCCTGTGGTTCCTTTCGACCGTGCCTAACGTCTCATGATGGTATGGTGTTGAAAATTTTTGTTCTATTTTTAACAATTTGCATATTTCCCTCATTAACTCGTTCGTGAACTCAGTGCCTCTATCTGATTTGAGTACGCTAAATAGTCCGTATTTCAATATTACGTTATCTGTCAATGCTTTTGCTATTGACTTCGCTTCTTTTGTCCTCATCGGACAGGCAATCACATATTTAGTTAACTCACATTGCATGGTTAGAATGTATCTATAATTATTCGATGGACGTAAAGGTCCTACCATGTCGATTACGACAGTATGAAAGCTTTTACTAGGTGTATCAGTAATGCAAAGTGGTTCTTTGGTATGTCTTATCTGCTTGTTCTTCTGACACAGATCACACCTTGAAACGTATCTTTTTACCATCTTTGTCATATCTTTCCAAACATATCTGTTTTAATTTTAAAAGAGTTTTTCTAACTCCAAAGTGACCTCTCTGTGGGGTGTCGTGGAATAATTCTATCAATTCCATTTTTTTATTTTCATCTGTTACTTTTTGAGGCTTGTTATATATATAGCATTATTATGACGTTTTCTTTATCAAATTTATTGAGCTCATTATACATATTTTTAAATTCATCTGCAGATATCATATTAAATATTGCATCGTCCTTAGCGAGTGCAAATTTTCTGTATTTCGTATTTTTCAAATAAGATTGTAGTTTCTCCAGAAGTTTACCTAAGTAATTCGGATTATCACCACATCTAACACGTGTTTCATTGATTTTATCATCATTTTCTACTATGTAATATAAATTTTTATCTTTTCTCTTTATAGGCCTTTTTTCAAATATGAATTTTAATTTCCTTGCGCGCTTTACGTCGTTTATGGATGTACAATCCCATGCATGGAGTTGATCAGGCTCCCTATGCGATGTATCATCGTTTATTCTATCTGCTATTTCCGTAGTTTTTTCTTTTCTTTTCATGCCTCTAGTTATTATTAATGCCTTCTTTATGCTTTCGTCATTTTCCAGTGGTATCATTTGTTTTAATGTGTCCGAATCGATTTGTATTCTTGACAAAGCATCCGCGTTGGTGTTGTTAGTACCTTTCTTGTACACAATCTCGAAATCGTAATCCGAAAGTTCCAACCTTATCCTCGTCAACTTTGAACTCGGGTTCTTGTGTGAAAATAAAGACACTAGCGGTCTGTGATCAGTTACCACGGTGAATTTTCTCCCATACAAATATGGTCTAAAAAATTGAATTCCCCAATAGATTCCTAATAATTCTTTCTCTATGACCGGCTTATTTCTTTCGTATTTGTTCAGTGATCTACTAGCAAAAGATATTGGTAAATCTTCGCCAATTATTCCCTGTGAAAGTACTGCACCAAGTGCGAAATCTGAAGCGTCCGTAGTTAATATGAATGTCTTGTCAAAATTTGGGTACTGAAGTATAGGGGGTTTAATTAATTTCGTCTTCAAATTCTCGAATGCCGATTGGCATTGCTCTGACCAAACGAATTTCACTTTCTTTTTAAGCAATTCATTCAAACAGTTCGCGATTTGTGCAAAGTCTTTTATGAACCTTCTGTAATAATTACAAAAAGCTACAAACCGTCTGACATCGTCGGCATTTTTCGGTATCGGATACCTCGAAATTGCCTCGAATTTGCCTGGGTCGGGTTTAATACCTTCCGCAGTAATCAGATGTCCTAAGTAAATCACTTCAGGTTTTAGGAAACAACATTTCGCAGCATTCAATTTCAGATTGTATTTCGTCAATCGTTCGAATACTTTGAGTAAGTTGTCGTTATGATGTTTTAAACTACATCCGAAAACAATTACGTCATCCACATACAAAAATGCTTCAGACTCTAAACCAGAAAGTGCTATCGTCAACATACGTTGAAAACTATTTGAAGAAATCTTCAGGCCAAATGGTAGCCTGGTATATTGATAATGACCATTTTGGGTCGAAAATGCTGTATAAGGCCTTGAGTCATGGTCAAGTTCTATCTGATGAAAAGAACTTGTCATGTCCAATGTCGAAAAATACTTAGCTCTACCAAGTTTGTCGAGAATGTCGTCTAATCTTGTTAACGGAAACTTGTCATTAACGATTTTATCATTCAGTTTCCTGAAATCAACGACCAATCTCCATTTTTTTAGACCAGTCTGTCCCTTCTTTGGAACTAACAAAAGTGGAGCATTATAAGGACTTATAGATGGTTCGATTATCTTGCTCTTCAATAAATCTTGTACCTGATTATTAATTTCTTCCGTATGTGTTTGTGGTAGACGATAATTTTTTATATATACCGGACTCGTGTCCTGGTATTGAATCGTTTGATTGTAAAAATTGTTGGTGGTTAAATTCTCACCATCTAAATGAAAAATTGATTGGTAGTTTTCCAATATCGTTATAAGTTCATCCCTAGCTTTGGTATTCGTGTTATCCAGATTAAGCTCATCTAACAATTTTTTAAATCTCTCTTTTGTATATTTTGTATTACTGTTACGCATTCTATAGACGCTGTAATTATCTAAAGGGATAGTCACTATTTTTAAATTTCTTATTACCGTTGTTTTATCAAGAACATTTAATAATCTTACATGCTGATTCCCGTCTTTTGGAACAATCGCGTTTGCCAAAAATTTCTCTATTGCAAATTACGCCATCTTTTTCTAGTTTCAATTTAAAAGGTATAATGATTTCAGACCTCGGAGGGATTCTGACAGCATTTACCGTTTATGTTCGTTCAATTGATCTTCCAATATTTCAATTTTCTTTATTAAGAGTGTTTCTTGGATACTGGCGTTATATTGGTCTCGGATAATTTGTTTGTAAGACGTTAGTATCTTTGTTAAATTAGTGACATGGAAGAGATATGTGTGTTCATCATATAGGAAAACATCATCGGTCCTGGTTAGGACGTATTTTTGTCCGTTTAAGTTTTTAATTTCTACTTCTGCTTTGGGTTTTGACATGACCATTACGAGAAATATCAGCTAGAGTATCATCTTTGTTGATTGTGTAGTTCTTAATGTTATCTTTGTGTACGATCATACCCCTCGTGGTTAAAACAGTATCCTCACGGTCTTCCTTCACAATGTGCTTAATGTATCTGGCGTCTTTTTTCTTTCTCACACCTTTTATTTTCACAAAAATTTGTTCATTTGGTTGAAAGGTTCGATGTTTAGTACCTTGATTTAGTCTTTCAAGTGTTTTTTCTGATGCCTTTTTTAGTTTTTCATATATGGCTTTTTTGTCGTATTTTATTTTGTTAAATAAAATATCAACTGGTTTTTGTCCTGTGACTGTGTGTATGGTGTTATTTATTTCTCTTATTGTTTTATGTAAATATTCTTGCTAGCTCGGAAATGGTACTGTGGACGCGTTCTACTTGTCCATTTGATGTCGATCTGTAGACTGGTGTGTTTATCTTTTTTATGCCATATTTTATACACATCATATTTACTGCTGGTGTATTTAGACATTTTTCGTTATCAGTCATCAATCGTGTGCAGTTTGGATAGTTATTTGTGAGAATTTCTTCAATTTTCTCAGCCATGCGCTCTCTTGAGTCGATTTCCTTCAAAGTAACATATTTTGATAATTTATCAATGGCGACTAGAAATGTTTTGTTGTCGTTGAAATATATGTCCATATGTATGTATTTGCCTGGTTCTGTTGGAATGTCGGAATCTCCTAATGGTTCTCTTGTTGGATTCCTCTCATATTTACCATATAGGCAAGGTGTGCACTTTTTGTTAAATGCTTTGCATTGTTGCATAATTTCTGGCCAATAGTAATTTTCGAGTATCTTCTGTATGTTGTTTCTGTAGCCTCTGTGTGCTCTATCGTGTATTTTTTTGACTATTTCAGCTTGTTTTTCTTTCTCTCGAACATCAATAAGTTTTGTTGGTGTATATACAAAGTTTATACAATTGAAAGTGTTTGTTATAATAGGGCTTAGTGCATAGATTTTTTCTCTTGTGGTATATAATGCGGTCGTCTTATTTTGTTGTAGTATTTTTCTCAATTCAGGTATAAGGTTTTGTTCATTCGTAAAATTTATCGTGTGTCTAACTCTATTTTGAAATATCGTACGAGTTCGTGTTTCATTTATTTTATTATTTGGTACAAGCTCGACTTGAATGCTGTATGCATTTAGTGGTTGTTTTACCTGTTTGATAGTTTCTGAAAACGAACTTTCAGCTGAGTGTACCGTATCGATGGATGACGTGTTTATGTGTTGTCTTGACAATGCGTCAGCTACCACATTTTGATGTCCTGGCTTATATACTAATTTTGCTCCAAAATCCTCTATTATGGCCTTCCATCGCTTTAGTTTTGGGTTTGGGTTTTTTTCTGATATGGAGTGAGTTAGTGACTGATGATCTGTGTCGATAGTGAGGTCAGTTGTTCCGTATATGTAATTCCTAAGTTTCTGTAATGCCCAAATTATTGCTAGTAATTCTTTCTCATTTGTGCTATAATTTTCTTCCGTTTTACTTAATGTTCTGCTAAGGAAAAATATTGGTTTTTTGTTTGGCTAAGTACGGCTCCAATAGCTATGTTGGATGCATCAGTAGTTAGTTCAAATGGTTTATCATAATTCGGTTGGAAGAGTTCAACCTGTTCTTTTAAACATTTTTTTAATTTTCTAAATGCTTGTATAGCAGCTTCGTCTAAATTGATTTTTGTTGTAGCACTTTTATTTTTTCCTATCTGTCCGTTGTCTCCTCGTAAGTGAACTCTAAGGGGCTTAGCTATGCTGGCGTATCCTTGTATAAATTTTCTATAATAACCTGTCATACCCAAAAATCCTCTTAAGTCTTTGAGTGTTTCTGGTAAAGGATATTTTTCAATTGTTTCTACTTTTTCTGGATTTGTCGAAATTCTGTTATGTTTGATAATGTGACCTAAGTATTCGACCTCTATTTGAAAAAACTTTGATTTTTCGTTTGATACCCTAAGTGTTGCCTGATTTAAAGCATTTGTTGCTGATGGTGACCCTGGTATTGCCAATGCTTGACGTAAATGTCAAAGTGGCGAAAATATCCCCAGCCGTAGTGTCAAGGACGGTATAATAAGAGGATGGTCAAACTGAATTGGCGTTAGTCTTGCCGCAGAAATTAATAGGGAAAACATGTTGCCGGCTTGCTAGTGCCATTCGCTGCAGCCAAAAAATATTGGAAATATGACTGTGGCCAAAAAATATTGGAATGAAATGTATATATGGAAGTAATTGTATTGTAAAAGTATTTATATATATATATTGTTTATATTTTTTTGTTAATAAATAAATACTGAATATAAATTGTTTTGTTGAATCATTAATGTTAAAAAAAAAAATTGTTGGTGAAATTTTTGAAATATTTGAAATTTTTGATTTTAAGAAATTAATAAAAAAAAAAATTTTAATTTTGTATTATATTATTACATATAAATTATTTAATAATAAATGTTATAATTATATTATTACTTGATTGCATTATTTTTTCATTACATTATGACATAAGACGTACTATGGCATAAGACGTAAAATAAACGTAGAAACTTTTAAAATTCTCTACTTTTAGTATTGATACGCATAAAAACGTTTATAATGTACTTCTGTTAAACTATTAAAGACATAGAACATGTCTAATGTAGGCTAGTGGTTAGAACGTTTGCTTTCAAGTTTTTTCTGCACGGGTTCGAATCCTGAGAAGTCTCTAGTTTGTGCGAAGGTTTTTTTTCTTGTAATTTCTTTGTACAACAGAAATTTTAAATGTTAAATATTCTTGTACTTTTCATAAATTCAGATTTCATTGTCATAAAATAATCTAACAAAGCTTCAAAATGAAAGAATTAGAAGAAGAATTTGTTTCGAAAAAAAGTCTTGCAAGGGAAACAGTCGAGTCTCTGCTGGGTAGCTCTGCCAACGTCACCGCCATTATGGAAATTTTAAAAGAGACATTTGGTCGTCCTGAACAGCTGATCAGGAGCCAGATTGAAAAGGTCCGAGTTATTCCACCATTAGCCAACGATAATCTGGATGCTCTCGTGAATTTTGCCAATAAAATTTCAAACATGGCCACTTTCCTGCAAAACGCCAAAGGTACACACCATCTCTCAAATCCATCGCTGCTGAGTGAGTTAGTTTCCAAATTATCAACAAGTCGTCAAATGCAATGGGCTGAAAAATGTCTGCAACTCCAGCATCCGGCCACCATCGTAGATTTTAGCAACTGGTTAGCCATCTTGAGACAGCTTGCTAATATCGTTCACGACACATTACCAATAGCAGCCACTTCTGGCAGCCGCCGTCATGCCGCTCCTACTGCAATACAACCACGCAAATATGCCTGCGTCGGCGTCGCTGTCAACCGAAAATGCCCGCTTTGTCCAGGTGAGTGCAACAACATAAAAGACTGTCCACAATTTTTACAAATGTCCATTGATGAACGATGGAACAAAATAAAAGAAACCCGCACTTGTTTTTGTTGCCTAAAGAGAGGCCACCAAGTTAAAAATTGCCACACAAACCGCCGCTGTGGTATAAACGATTGCCAAAAATCTCACAATCATTTATTACACCAAACACTACCGATGTCATCCGCGGAACCGCACAGACAATTGCCCACACGCGATATGGAGTCTCGAAACAACAACATACGTACGCCCGACGTACAGCCACCTCGCATAGATAGGAGGAACTGCCACGCATCACGCACTACCGAAAATGTAATGTTCCAAATATTGCCGGTGACTCTATATGGAGAACATAAACAAATCACAACGTACGCGTTCATTGACGACGGCGCCAATGTGTCCATGCTGGACGCTAAGATCGCACACGAACTCGATTTACGAGGAGAACCGGAAAATTTGGAACTCCAGTGGCTCAACGATCAGCGAGTTTTGGAAAACTCGGAAAAGACCAATATCACAATCAGTGGAGTGGGCAAATACACTAACAAATATTCATTGTCCAATGTTTATGTTTCATCTCAGCTGTCACTGCCAGTACAGAGTTGCCATATTTCACATTTATTGAACTCCCGCGAGTATGAGAAAATCTCCAATATGCCGTTGCGGGATTATTCTAATGTTAAACCTACATTAATATTAAGTTTACAGCACTCATACTTAACAGTACCATTGGAGATTCCGTATATGCTGACTGATGTTGGACCAATTGTAATAACCACCAGACTGGGTCCTGTCATATATGGTGCGATCCCAGGAGAAAAGAGTCCGATGCCAAAACGTGTGCTACATGCTCGAAGGTTTTTAAACGAAAATAATGACATGATGCAACACTTAGACGGGATGATGCGAGAATACTTCGACATGGAGACATTGGGCACAAAGGCGAAGATAAAACCATTGCTCTCAAAAGACGACGAAAGAGCAATGGCTTTATTAAAGGAAAATACCACAAAAATAAATGGACGCTACGAATGCTCGCTCCTATGGAAGGAAAATATCCCGCCTATACCAGATTCTTATAATATGGCGTTAAATCGCCTATATAGCGTGGAGAGAAAAATGGCTAAAGATTGTGAGTATTCAATGGAATATCGTAACAAAATAAAAGATTATGTGGAAAAGGGATACTGTAGAAAGATGTCGCAGGATGAAATAGATATGAATTGTGAACGCGTTTTCTATTTGCCTCATTTCGGGGTAAAAAATATGAATAAAAAGGGAATTCGAATCGTTTTTGATGCTTCCGCCGAGATTCAACAATTCTCACTAAATAAAGCCCTCCTTTCTGGCCCAGACATAAATAATCCCCTCATAACTATTCTTTTTAAATTTAGAGAAGCTCCAATTGCGGTGTACGGAAATATTCAAGAAATGTTCCACCAAATTGTCGTCTCTAATAGAGACCAAAACAGCCAGCGATTTTTGTGGAGAGACGGCAATCCTAATCAGCCAGTGGACGTTTATGTGATGAAGCGTATGATTTTTGGAGCTACCTGTTCATCCACAATAGCACAGTATGTAAAAAATGTAAATGCCCAAAGGTTTATTCAGAAGTCTCCCAGAGCAGTCCACGGAATAATTGATCGACACTATGTGGATGATTATGTCGACTGTTTCCAATCCGTAAGTGAAGCTATAAGAGTGGTGACCGAAGTTATAAAAATACATAAAGCAGGTGGCTTTAATCTTCGCAACATCAAATCCAACTCTAATCGGGTTCAAAAAATATGTGAAAACCCCGCTATCAATGATAACACCAGCAGTAACCTAATTAGCAACGGCGGTGTTGAGCGGGTACTCGGAATTCACTGGTTACCAAAACAAGATGTGCTTTGTTTCGAGTTAAATCTGCACAAAGTGGATAAAAAAATATTAAATTTGCAAAAGGTTCCGACGAAACGCGAAATGTTGTCGTTGAACATGTCTATTTTTGACCCGTTTGGATTCGTGTGCGATTTTATGGTGGCATCAAAAATCATGATGCAAAAAGTTTGGAAGTCGGGTATTAAGTGGGACGAGGAATTGCCTTCAAACATTTATGGTCAATGGAAAACCTGGCTAAAGGAGCTGCCAAAGTTACTGGAGTACAGGGTTCCCCGGTGTTATGAAAACGAGTTTTTTAAAAGCAAGGTAGATTTGCATGTTTTTGTGGATGCATGTTTAAAATCTATTAGTAATGTTTGTTTTTGGTCAGATTCTTCTACAGTGATACAGTGGATACGTTCTGATCATCGTGTGTACAAACAGTACGTGGCCAATAGGGTGGCTGAAATCCTGGACAACAGTGAAATGGATGAGTGGAGGTGGTGTCCCGGCCCTGACAACCCGGCGGATGAGGCAACGAGAGCAGAGTCCAGGAAAATATAATGCAGACGGGCGGTGGAAAAACGGCCCCACGTTCTTGAGCAAGGGTGAGGAGCATTGGCCGGAAGAGGCACGAATGGGCAGCATTAGAGATGACAGCAGAACTGAGCTTCGATGCAAACATAGATCTTTGGTGGCACGACAGGTATGTTCATGTGTACCCAATATTAACCGCTTCTCAAAATATCGTGACTGAGGCATGGGTATTTCGATATGTCAAAAATCTGGTACGAAAAGTGAAAGGCGAGACTATTTTGCATGGCAAACTAACGATTGACGAGGAAATTTATGCCGAAATTTATCTATGTCGCCAAATACAACGTCAATCATTTGGTGACGAACTTGTAGACCTGCAAAAAAGTGGAGTCTATCCGCCAACAGTGATTTGAAAATGTTAAACCCCTTTATTGGCCAAGATGAACTACTTCGTGTATCTGGAAGGATTGAAAATGCCGCATTTTTATCAGTTGAAGCCAGGCAACCCATAATTTTACCCAAAGGACACATTTTTACAAAGCTACTAGTGGGTTTCTACCATACTAAGTTTTGCCACATAAATACAGCTACGGCCATGAGTGAAATAAGACTGAAATTTTGGGTGCCATCTCTTCGTCAGTTGCTCAGAAGCATTCAGTCCAAATGTCCTGTGTGCAAAATACGTCATGCCAAACCTCGCCAGCCACAAATGGCCGCATTACCTTGGGAACGTGTCACACCATTCGTTCGAGCCTTTACGTATACGGGATTGGATTATTTCGGCCCAGTCAACGTATCCATCCGCCGCAAACGTGAAAAACGATGGGTAGCCTTATTCACGTGCTTGTCCGTCCGAGCCGTCCACCTAGAAACCGCTACAGATTTATTAAGCGATGCCTGCTTGCTTTGTATACGGAATTTTGTCAACCGAAGAGGGGTGCCTGTAATGATACGCAGTGACAATGGCACTAATTTTGTCGGCATAGCAAAGGAATTACAAGGTGTTAGTAATTTTTTTGATAATGATTCTTTTGCTGCAGGTGTGACGGCTCTAGGCATCAAGTGGATTTTTAACACACCAGCAAATCCCAGTGAAGGTGGAGTATGGGAGCGACTGGTTCAATCGGTGAAGAAGGCCATGTATGTCATGCTGAAGGAACAGGCGCCCAAACTGGACACTCTTCAAGCTTTCCTGATAGAAACAGAAAATATGGTGAATTCTAGACCGCTGACTCATATACGTGTCACCCCGGAAGATCCTGAGCCATTAACACCAAACCATTTCCTCTTAGGCTGTACTAATTCAACGCAGACACCAGCAACGTATGAACCTCGTCTAATGTGTTTGAGGAAACAGTGGCGTGTGGTCCAAAACCTCAAGAATGGAATGTGGTATCAGTGGTTACGGGAATATTTGCCAGAGTTGACGCGGCGTACAAAATGGTGTTTCCCATCACAGCCGTTAAATGTGGGATGCCTCGTTTTTATCTGTGATCCAGATCTGCCAAGAAGACAGTGGTAGCGAGGGCGCGTTGTCGAACTTCAAACCAGTAAAGACGGTGTAGCTCGCTCTGCCAAAGTGATGACAAGCACAGGGGTATACTGCCGGCCCGTATCCAAGCTGGCTATTCTTGATGTTGAAGACGATATTAAGGAGAGTGAATCCTCCCCCTCTGGGTCAGTTCACGGGGATGGGGATATTGCTGATGGTGACCCTGGTATTGCCAATGCTTGACGTAAATGTCAAAGTGGCGAAAATATCCCCAGCCCTAGTGTTATAACGACATCTTCTTTTTTTTGTTTTTTACTATGTAGAATCAGATAAATAGAGCCTTCAGCCAAATATTTACTGCCATTTTGCAAAAGTCCAAAATTAAGTGAGTCGTTTTTGTTAAGTTTTTGCCTTTATTTAATTAAATTGTTAATAATTTCATATATATTTGTAACTTTTAATTATAGAGATTAAACAATAAAACAATTTGAATCCTCTGCAAATATGTTAACCAAATAACACCAATGGTTTCTTATTTAAATAAGAGGAGTTTAATCTACGGAAAATTGCAAAACGGACAGCATTGAATATGATATTGATATGTTTCATATGTTCTTCTGGTGTTGAAGAATATATTAGTACATCATCAATGTAGACGTATGCGAACTTGCCAATATACTCCCTCAGGATATCATCATCACATCTTTGAAATATTGAAGGAGCATTTTTTAGTCCGAACGGCATACGCACAAATTCGTACTTGCCACCATTTACACAGAATGAAGTTTTTTCTCTATCTTCTTCCTTAATTTTAACCTGATGGAATCCTGATTCTAAATCTAATGTTGTAAAATATTTGGCTTTTCCTAAGTTCTGTATAGTCATGTTTACGTCAAGAATAATATATCTGTCTGTTATCGTATTTGAATTTAATTTTTGAAAATCAACGACCATACGACGTTTTGGTCGACCTGTTTCGTCTACGCCTTTTTTTGGAACAGTCCAAATGGGTGAATTATAAGGGCTATTACTTCGTTGGATTATACCATCTTGTAATAACTTTCTAATTTCATTGTTTACGAAGTCGTTATCCGCTATGGGGTATGGGTACTGCTTCGTCCAAATGGGTTCGTCTGTTTTTGTCCTAATCGTGGCTTCAATCGTTGTAGTGAAGGGTAATGGTCCTATGCCATTGTTATCCTTCATCAACTTATCCATATCTTCTTTATATAATTCATTACCTATGGTATAGTTTATATTACTAATTTCTTCAGTTCTATTTATTGTAAATGTCATGTTTCTACTATCTATTGTTGCGTTTAGCATATTTACTCCCTTCCATCCTAATATCAAATCAGTTTTTTCCATGTTATCTAACTCGAAGAAATCTATGTTCCTGCCGAGAAATTTTAGTGTATGTTTGGTATTAACTAGTGACGTTCCATGCATTGAAATGACTTGCATAGGTTGTATTTTTTGTGGATAATTTAATTGTAATGACTTTTTAATGTAATTATGGGTTGCTCCGGTGTCCATTAATACATCATATGATATTTTGTTTTCATCGATCATGGTTATGTGGGGCAACCCGTTTTTTAGTTATAGATTCTTAACAACTAGTTTATTTACAGTACCTGGTTCTACAATGATGCTGCTAGTATCATCTTCAGTGGTGATGTTGTTATTTCTCATTAGTTTGTTCTGTTGGAAATTTCCGCTGGGCTCACGTTGTCGTTTCCATGGTTGATTGTTGTATTGATGATTTGAGTTAAAGTATGTGGGTTGTCGCTGGATTGTGTTGCCGGAACTTACATCCATGGGCTCTGGTCGTGGTTGGAATTTGTTGAAATGTTGTTTTGTTGAGAACTGTTGCCGTGGTTGTTGGAAAAACTGTTGTTGGGAAAATTGTTGCCGTGGTGGATACTTCTGAGTTGACTGGAACTGTTGTCTCTGTGCTTCGTGCGTCTTCTGCGGATGTTTAGATTCATATGACAGCTTCAAGTTCTGGTGTCTACTGTCATGCTCAATGGTGCGTGCAATAGTGTATGCATGCTCTAAATTTTCTGGAGCGTTTGCATATAACGTGGATTGTACAAACGTATTGTTAACTCCCGTTATAAATACTCTGACGGAATCTTGTTTGGCTTGATCTGTCATTGCACTTACGGCTTCTTGTCCATATCCGGACATCGATATTTTTGAAATTATCAGGCTCAAGCTTTTATTTATTTCATCATGGAATTCTTCTAGGGTTTTTCTTCCCTGATAACACCTTTTCATTTCCTCCTGCAAAACGTACAGGGGACGTGTATCTGCATAGGTGTAGTCGAGTCTATTTCTAATGGCATCAAAATTGAATATAGTGCCATGATTTGCCAAGACCTGCGCTGCTGCTCCTTGTATTTTTGTCTTGACTATTTGTAATGCTTGTGAATAGATACTTGTGCCCTTGAGAGGCTCTATGCTATCCATCATACGAGATGTATCCTCTCTCCATACTCGGTATTTTGTGATTTCACCATCAAATATAGGGAGTGATTTAAAAACTTCTAACTTGACTTCATTGGGGTTTGTAATTCTTGTTTCTATTGCTTCCAGTGATGCGGGTCGAGGTTGGTTTATAAGAGGGTTTACTCCTACCTGTTGTATTTGATGTTTCAGTGCATTAACTTCCGTTGCATGTTGCTGTATCATTGTCTGCATCATGGCTTGTAATGCCGCCATTTGCTGTGTAAGCATTTCGATTTCTACGTTATTTGACATAGTCGTTTCTTCTGTATGCTCTAAGGGGCGTAATTTATCAAATATAGATCTTCTTTTTGACATCTATGCACGACCTTATTAAAAAAAAATTATTCACATATGTAGATTTTTACTGAGTACTTTGTTTAAATTATATCCTCTTCTATGGAGAATTATTTATTTTTTCTTCTATGAAGATTTATATGTCCTTGCTGCGACAAGGATTCCGATGGTCCGTCTCGCTGAAACAACAAAGTATATGTTGCTCCTGGCAGGATCGCCAATTAAGTTCTACGTTTTCACGTTAAATAAAAAATATAATTTTTTGGTCGGCTACGCGACTTTTATTTTTATTTATATTTTCTTAAAATGAGTTCTGTTCAGTCCTTATGCTAAATCTTAACTAACTCTCTCAAATTCCAAAAAATATCTTTTTAAATACTAATTTGTTACAAATAATATTTCCTTTGTCGTAATGGATATTTTGGAACAAAGAGATAAAGAACATGTTTTGTACATATGCTTACAATATTTATGATATTTTATGATTTTTAACAATATTTGTATATTTATGATATTTTATGATCTTTACAATATTTGTATATTTATGATATTTTATGATCTTTACAATATTTTGTATATTTATGATATTTTATGATTTTTAACAATATTTGTATATTTATGATATTTTATGATCTTTACAATATTTGTATATTTATGATATTTTATGATCTTTACAATATTTTGTGTATTTATGATATTTTATGATCTTTACAATATTTGTATATTTATGATATTTGTTTGACCCTTTTTATCTTATTCCTTTGCTCAGTAGTTTAGATACAATATTTAATTAGGGTTGTTTAAGTGTGTTTACATAAATTGTTGTTTATGATATGTCTAGTTACTAATTACCCTCTTATCATCTATGGAAATTTACTTGTTGTCTTAAAAGAATATTAGGGAAACAACATGTATATGTTTATTAACATGTTTATGCATGAGCGTCGCTAACTCGTGTGGTTAGGTTTGTGCGCTAATTTTATGTTATTGTTGTTAAATATTGGTGTCATTACTTTTTCTTCTGTCAGTGAAGGTATATATGGTACACTTATGTACGTTATAGGTTGTTTGTCTGTGTGGTTATTTGTGTCTTTTGTAATATTTTTCTTTTTGTGTATTAAGTTTTTAATTATCCTGCTGGCGTAACTATTTTTAAGTAAAATGTCTGTGGCTTTTTGGTAGTTTATGTTGTGAAATTTTTGGTGGCTGTTGTCTATTATGGTGTTAATCAAATTATATGCTGTGTTTATTTTTTGGTAGTATGGTTGTGTTGAATTGTAGTTTATTATTCTTCCTGAAGATGTGGGTTTCATGTACCAATCTGTTATTAATCTGTCTTGTTTTCTGTGTATTCTAATATCCAAAAAAGGTAAACTTCCATTTATTTCAGTTTCTATTGTGAATTGTAATTTGTTGTGATAGTTGTTTAGTTGTTTTAATATGTTGTTGATGTCTTTCTTGTCTATGATAGCGAAAATATCGTCTGCATATTTCACGAGAAATTTGATCGTTATATTGTGTTTTTGTAGTTCTGTGTATGTTAGGTCTAGTAGTTTATGTAGTACAATGTCCGCAATAGTGGGTGATAATGGGTTACCCATTGGCATCCCGTATGTTTGTGTATATGTTTTGTTGTCAAAGTTAAAATAATTGTTGTCAACTAAGCAAAAATTTAAAATTTTAAGAAATTTTTGTTTGGGTATGTTCGTATGTTTGGATATGGTTGTCCACTTGTCCATTATGTTTTTTATTGCAAGTGTCGTTGGTATGTTTGTGAAGAGTGATACTACATCAAAGGATACTAGTATGTTGTCTTTTTCTAATATTATGTTTTCTAATTTTGTTTTTAAAGTTTTACTATTTTTAATATTGTAGTCAGGTGAAATTATTTTTTTTAATATGTCACCTATGTGTTTCGAAAGTGCGTAGCATGGTAGTTTTGTCGATGAAGCTATTGGTCTCAGTGGTATGTCTGTTTTGTGTATTTTGGGTAGTCCGTATAGTCTTGGTGTCACTGCTGCATTGCATGTAAGTTTTTGTTTGGTGTATATGTCTATTTGTTGATTTTTGTAAAGATCTGCTATGATTTTGTTGTTTAAGTTTTGTAGTTTGTTTGTAGGATCTGTTCTCGATGTTTTATAAGTGTTTTTGTCTTCCAGTAGTCTCTGAATTTTAGTGTTATATTCGTCTTTGTACATAACTACCGTCTTGTTACCTTTGTCTGCTGTTTTCATATGTGTAAAGAAAAACTATACACAAGAACTTCATATGAAATTTGTTAATATGAAAAATAAAAATAAAAATCTATAAGAATATAGTAACTTTTCAATATTTCAATAAATTATTATAGAATTATGTTTAAATTTTAGTAAATTTAATTAACTTTGTAGATATTTTGTAGGAAACTTTTATAATTTGGATAGAAAAAATTAGATTAAAAACTTAAATTAGACTAAATATAAAATTTTTTTTGTTCCTAACCTTGCTAAAAACCATTTAAGAAAGATTATTTGTATATGAGTATTCATTAAGAAAAAAGACAATATTGAAAGAAAAATACAACTTCCTCAAAATAACCTCTAATATTGTTTGGAGTAATAATTGTAAACATTTTTGTTTCACGTTCCTAATTTTGTATATTTAATCAAAATTAACTCAAGTATAAAAGTATTTAAAAATGTTTCATAAATTAAACTAAAAAATAAAAGCTAAAAATTAAAATCGAAAATTAAAAACTAAAAACTTAAATTAAAAATTGAAAACCTAAAAACTAAAAACTTAAATTAAAACTTAAATCTAAAAAAAATGGTTTTTGTGAAAGAAAAATAAGTTGTTAGCTCTAAAAAACCTCAATAGAATATATAAAATGTATTTAAATTCAAAGTCAACGGATATATTTTTAGTTAATAAAAAAGTTAAAATATATTGGAAATGAACAAGAACTATAGTAACTAACTGAAAGATTTAAAAATATATTGAAAAAACAACTATAAGAACTAACTGAAAGACATTTGAATGTTCAGAGTTAATAAAAAGAATGAAATATCTAAAATATTAATGAAAAAACAACTATAGGAACTAACTGAAAGACACCTATTTAAAACCTGAAAACTGAAAACTTTAATTAAAAAACTGAAAAGCAAATATAAAAAATTGTTTGAAAGTCGTTAATATTTGAAAAAAAAAAAAAAATAAAAATTTGGTCGGATGTAATAACAAATTTAGTAAATAAATATTAAGGTCTGAAAAGTGGTATTAAAATTGATTATAACTTAACTTAATACGAAAAAAAAAATATATTGGAATAATTCAATAGAAAGAAACAAATTATACTTCAAAATAAAAAAATAGTTAAAAGATTGGATTATGTGAAATGTTAAATATGATAAATTTTTTTCATTGAAATACTTATAGGTTTAATAAAACCATATAAAGGGTCCTCCAAATAACTTTTTTTTTTGAAAGTGCTATAAAAAAAACTACTGAATATTATCTCAAATTTCTTTTTTTATTTGAAAGTACAATCCTTCCGGTTAATAATGGAAAATAATTTCATTCAAATGGCTGCCTCGGCTGGCTATGCAGTAGCCTACACGATCGGTCCTATTTTTAAGCACATTATCGATTGTGTGCAGCTGTATTTCACCAATAGCTTCACGAATATTGTCCTTTAAAGCGTCAATTGTCTCTGGCTTGTTGGCGTAACACTTATCTTTGAGAGCACCCTACAAATAATAGTTCAACGGTGTCAAATCGCAGCTCCGAGGTGGCCAAACGACATCAGCTCTGCGGCTGATAATGCGATCTTCAAAAACAGGGTGCAAAACATCGAGTGTAGCTTTGGGTGTGTGGCATGTAGCGCCGTCCTGTTGAAACCAAATGTTGCCAATATCCTCCTCTTCAATTTTTGTGAACAAAAATTCGTTCAACATGGCCCGATAACGATCGCCATTGACTGTAACGGCCACTCCTTGCTCATTTTCAAAGAAAAATGGCCCAATTATGCCTCTGGACCAAAATCCGCACCAAACAGTGACTCGTTTTGGGTGTATCGGCTTTTCAATGTATGCGTGCGGGTTTTATGTGCCCCAAATGCGACAATTTTTCTTGTTTACATACCCGACAAGATCAAAATGAGCTTCATCTGAAAAGATGATTTTTTTTTTGGCAAAATCGGCATCTTCTGTAAGTCGATCGCAGGCCCACTTCGCGAAGCGAAAACGCATTGGATGGTCAGTTGGCTTCAACTCCTGAACCAATTGGACTTTGTATGGCGTCATACGAAGTTCTTTATGCAAAATTCGTCTCAATGATGCCTCCGAAATGTTCAATTCTTGAGAACGACAGTGAATTGATGTTGATGGCGCTTCACGCACACTTTCTGCCACAGCAGCAATATTCTCGGGTGTACGCCCTGTTTTTGGCTTTTCACGCTTTGGTTTATCGATGAGGATGCCACTTTCTTTTACTTTTCACAAGATAACGAACATACGGAGCTGACGGTGCTTCTCTTCTTCCAAAATCCGTACGCAATTTTCGCACACATTCTGCAACATTACCATGATTTTCAAAGTAATGTCGCAATATGTCCCAGCGTTTTTCAAGCGTATACACAACCATATTCGTTCAGCGGAAGGATAAAACTAATTATCTGTCAAATCAGACATGAGCTAAGTGTTACCATTCACGAAATAAGCACTAGTTGAAAAAAAAAACGTTAAATGGCGGACCCTTTATATAATTCTATAAACGAAAAACTAAAACTATTAAAAAAGATTCTTTTCTAAATAAAGTATTCTTAATAAAACGAGAAATAACTAACTGATAGATACCTATCTATCCTACATTGAAATGTTCTAAGAAAAAATGCAATGTAACTACGTTTTAAATATTCAATTCATTTATTTTAGCCGTAAAAAGTATCGTTTAATAAAATTTTTAAATTTTTTTTAATTAATACGAAAACTAAGAAAAAAAAATATATGGAAAAATTTTTGAAAATCGTTAATATTTGAAAAAGACAAGAAAATTAAAACTGTATGAAAAACAGTGTCATCCTTAAATATTTAAATTTAACAAAATAAAAAAAGTTGCCACCTCTAAATTTAAAAACTGTATTGCATCATAACTAATAGTACTGCTAACTATAAGTAAAGCGAATATAGGTGTGAGTTTTGCTAAACATACAGCGAACTCAGCGGTTCTGTTTACTAAAAAAAAAATATATGAACGAAATATATAAACGAAAAAAGAATTGTATGTTAACATGTCTACTATAATATATCTAAATGTAAAAATTGCAATTTCAAATAAAACAGTTAATAAAAAAAGAATGAAAAAAGTGCTGTCGATAGCAAATAAATACACATTTTTCCTTATCTGGTAACCTTTTTTAAATAAAAAAAATTTATGGTGTCCTTTTAGGCTTCAATATATCATAATGTTGCCACCACTGGAAACTGAAAACTTAAATTAAAAAATTGAAAAGCAAATTTAAAAAAATGTTTGAAAATCGTTAATATTTGAAAAAAAAAAAAAAAAAAAATTTGGTCTGATGGTCAAATTTAGTAAATAAATATTAAGGTTTGAAAAGTGATATTAAAATTGGTTATAATTTAACTTAATAAGAAACAAAAAAAAATATATTGGAATAATTCAATAGAAAGGAACTTATAAACTTGAATAAACGAATATTTTCTCAAATAAATCTAAAAAAAGTGTTTTGTGGACTAAAAATATGTTGTCAGGTCTAAAAAAACCTCAATAGAATATATAAAATGTATTTAAATTTAAAGATAACGGATATATTTTTACTTAAAAAAGAAGCTAAAATATATTGGAAAATGAAAAAAGAACTATAGTAACTAACTGAAAGATATTTGAAAATAAAAAATAGATAAAAAATTTGATTATGTGAAATATGATTTCAAAAATATTTTGAAATAAAAATTTAAATATGATAAATTTTTTCATTGAATTATAGGTTTCATAAAACCATAAGGCTTTTGGTTTGTTAAAAATTTAAATGTTGTTAAACTAGTTCTGTCAATAGCAAATAAATACAGAATTTTCCTTATCTTTTAAATAAATAAAATGTATAGTGCCTTTTTAGGCTTCAATAAATCATAATGTTGCCACCTCTACCAAATATATTAATAAATAACGAAAAAAAAGATGGTTAATCTGTTAAAATAACGCTGAAATAACGGGAAAAGAGTTACGAATCCGGTAAATAATGGGTAAAAGGTCGGAAATCTGCTAAATAATGAGAAAAAAATGTTGATGAATCTGTTAAAATAATGCTAAATAGCGGAAAAAAAGTGGTGAGTTTTTTTTTATGACAATCTGATCTTGTTATATACAGTAGAACATTATGAATTCAAAAAAAAGTTATGTCTTTAATGTTTTTGCTAAACATTGCCAAATTTTACATGACTAATAGTATTGCTAACTATAAGTAAAACGAATATGGGTGTGAGTTTTTGTTAATAAACAATTTTAAGTTAAGCTTTTGGTTTGTTATATAAGGTGAATAATAATAGTTAATGGTTGATTCAAACAACATTAAAACTATCAAACTGCATGAAAACCGCATTTTGGTTTCTGAATATGAATAATAATAGTCAGAGGGCGATTCAAATCTGAATGAAGAACTGCATTTAGGATTGTGACCTTGTTAAAAAATAGTGTTGCCAGTACACATTTTTGCTTATCTGCTAACATTTTTAAATAAAAAAAATTTATAGTGTCTCTTTAGGCTTCAATAAATCATAATGTTGCCACCTCTACCATATATATTAAAAAATAACAAAAAAGTCGGTAAATTTGTTAAAATAATGCTAAACTAACGGGAAAAGAATCACGAATCTGCTAAATAATGGGTAAAAGGTCGGGAATCTGCTAAATAATGAGAAAAAAGGTTGACGAATCTGTTAAAATAATGCTAAATAACGGGAAAATTCAAACTTAAAGGAATAAAAATAGTGCTGCCAAGTTAAAATGTATGAAAAAAAAAAACTGCATTTAGGTTTGTGACTTTGCTAAAAATAGTGTTGCCAGCCCAAAAAGACCAGTATTGCCACCCTAAAAGAACTTGATGTGCACATATGTACTAGAATCGTGGTCCAGAACATACACAACTATACTACTGATAAGTCAAAGCTTTTGTGGAACATAAGCGCAGCATTAAAGGATTATTGAAGTCTGCAAATAAAAGGTAAAAAATCGTTGCATACCTTAAGAATGCAAAGTACAATTACCAAAGAGGGAAAATTGGCATCTCCATGAGCGACACCACAGGCCAAAAAAAAAATGTGTGCCGATATTTCGCCAGATAAAATGAATTAAAAAACTTGTAATTTACCAGGAAATATGGAGCTGAAGGATACTGTCAGTATTATCCAATGGTCCATAAAATTCCGTACTTGATGAAGCATTAAAAAAATTATCGACTAAAGATGACATCGAGGAGGTTAAAAATACCATGCAAGACTGTTGTTCACAAATTGGCTATCTTAAAAGGGAAAATTAGGCACTTAAGGAAGAGGTTAAAATTTTAAAAGCAGAAAGATATAAGAATCACCAAGAGTTGATGCGAAAAAAGCAAAAGAAGAAATGCTATTTTTCGTGGTGTTAATAGTGTGGAGTCTTTAAAAGACCAAATTATGGAAATCTTTGATAAAAAAAAAAATGGATATATCAGGCATTGTAGTGAAATATGTGAGGAAGCTGTATGAAGCAGATAGAAAGGTAGGTATCCTAGTTGAATTCCAGACTGATGAAATGGCAGACAAAATTTTTAAAACCACCAAAAAGCTTAAGGGGTCATGAATTTTTATAGATCGTGACCTAAATGAGGAGAAGCAACAAAATAAGAAAGTTATGTTACAGCTTAAGAACAAACTACAAACTGTAGAAAAAGCTCACAAAATTGAGGTAAAAAATGATAAAATTAAAATAAATAATGATTGGTTTTATTGAAATAGAGATAAAATCCTTATGAATGGTAGTAAAAATGGAAAAGAAGTTTTAGGAAACATTTATAAAGATAAAATTAATTTAGAAAATTTTAATTATGATGATTTGTTAATTCAAAAAAACTAATTGCCGGATGTAAAAGTATTAATCAAAATTTAGTTGGTAAGAAATATTGTAATAAAAAGCAAAATTGTCCATTGAAAATAATTTCCTTAATGTTCATGGCTTAGAAAATAAATTCTATAATGTAGATTTTTTTCGAAAACAGACTCAAGAATTTTTACACTAAATGGAAACCAGCTACTCGAAACAGCCCGTTTGGTAGAGCCATTGGAGGTCATATTACTGGAGTTCGTAAAACAATAAAGGATGTTGGTATTAAGCATGATTTTAGAGCATATGGTGGTACAGATCTGGTTGTCATTACAATAAGGGAAGTTCAGTTTTCTATAATACCGGCTTACTTACGAGGTGCGAATTGGTTTCCATTCCAATAATATAATTAACACAATAATAGTGGGTGACTTGAACATTAGAATAGGGGAGGAGCTGGTCTAGAACATCGGAAATCGCATGATAAAGTAAATGTAACTGCTGATGGTTTTGCCATAATTATGGGATTGTGATTTTAAATGGAAGAACTATCAATGATGAAGAGAGTTCTTACATCCATATTGGTAGTACCGGTAATTCGGTAAACGATATATGCTCTGTATCACTAGATATGCAAAATTTTGTGGGTAAATGTTCCGTAGAGAATCAAATTTGGTCCGATCATTTGCCGATAAACTTTGCTTGAATTTTACTGGTAAAGAGAAGAGTAATTAAAATGGGATTTAAAACATAAAGAAAGTTAAAGCCCTAAATTAAACATTAAATCAAATGATATGATGAGGCGGAAACTAGCTTTTAATTTAAGTGATCTTAAGGAAGTGATCATGGAAACTTATATAAAACCAACAATTCGATGTTCGATGTTTAATGTAAAATAGCGAGAGAAATCATTCAATGCATTAAAATCATTCAGAAATTCTCAACGTATAGAAACAAACAACAACAGTATACTGATGAAAAACGTATATTTCAAGAGTTGTGTAAAACAAAAAAAATATGATTATTACAAATTAGAATTAGATTAGAACTAAAGTTAAACTCCATAAATGACAAAACAATGGTGGCAATTAGCGAAAGAAATAAGACATCAAGACATCAATATTAGCAGCCAAATACCTGCAGATAGCTTTAGAGAGTATTTCAAGTTACTGCTCAATCCCATTATCAGTGCAACAGATATCAAGTATGCAGCTAACTACGTGTTTGATCAAGATCTTGATAAACCATTTTCATTACAGGAAATCAGGCTGACACTTGCGAAGGTTAAAGAAAACAAAGTTCTAGGTGAGGTTAGAATCCCCTATGAATTTTTATTAATGCCAGCAATGAATACCTTAATGCTCTTGCGTATGTTTACACGAGGATATTAGATGGAAAGGCTTCAGTGGAGATGTTTGAACGAAGTATAGTTCAACCAATTTATAAAAAAGGAAATAATGAACCATGTAATTAGAGTTTACGAATTGTATTGGAAAGATTATGATAGGTGCCATACAGGAACGGTTGACGCAGTGGACAACCAAACACCAAATAATAAATGAATATCCTGGTTTTGGTAGGAGCTACTCCACCATCGACAATGTTTATAATCTGGCAGCAATTATCAACATAAAGTTTCATGAAAACAAAAAGTTTTATGCATTTTTTGTGGATTTCCGTGCGGCTTTTGATAGTATTCCGAGAAAACTCTTAATTTACAAACTCCACCAGATGGGAGTATCCTCATAAGTCGTTAACTTTATCGAAAAATTCTAAGTCTGCAATTTTGACTAGGAGTGAACTTTCAGATTACTTTGAGACGAAGTCAGGCGTTAAACAAGGTTGTTTGTTGTCACCGCTATTATTCGCATTTTATTTAAATGATCTGCATGATAACTTGAAATGCGGATTATTAAGAGATAACATGAATTTAATAGTACTCATGTATGCGGATGATATTGTTATAGTAGTTGATAATGCAATTGTTTTACAACATATGATCAATAAACTGGAAGATTATTGCAATACATGGGGAATGGAAGTAAATTTAGCAAAGTCGGAGATAATGCTATTTAGGAAAGGAGGTCATATAGTTGCTAATGAAAGATGTAAATTTAATGCAGAAAATGTAAAAATCGTAAACGAGTACAAATATTTAGGTATATTATTAACACCATCAATGTCTTTTACAAAACAATAAGTCCAAAAAATGAATGAAATGTTAACATTACGTGGAAAAATTTTGTTGGTAATAAAGATGTGTCACTGAAAGCTAAGTGGAAATTGCTTCAAGCCGTTTGCAAATCGGTTCAATCATATGGTGCACAAATATGGGGATATTCAGAGTTCAGCTATATAGACAAACTTCAAAGGTTTTTTTTCAAAAAGAGTGTCACATCTACCGGAAAATACATCCAAATATGTTATTTTCGTGGTCAGGAAGATGCTCATATATACAGTTACAGCCTTCATTTACAACATATTGCTAAAACCCTATTCGAATATAACAACAAAAGATTACCTCATAGATTGTCAAAGCTTATTATACCGAAAAAAAATATAATGGTATAAATACTAATTGAGCGGTTAAATAAATACGAAGTAAGTTTTATTAATTCAAATCAAAATAAATCCTTATGGATCAGTGCATGTATGGAATTGATTAAGTTAATGAAAGTTGAAAAGGAAAAGGAACATTTTTTAAATGCATTACAAAGCCAGCACAGAATACACAAACATTTGAAACATGATATACATAGGTCATACGTAATGAACGATATAACCAAAATTAAATATCCCTTATAATGAAGACGCGAGGGGACCTTCTTTGGCTAAATGGGAGTCTATATAGAACTGACCAGCCAAGACTGTGTTCTTTATGTGTCTTTAATGAAGAGGAAACACTTATGCATTTTCTAGGAGGATGTCCTGTATTAAATACAATAAGATGTAGGTTTCTTAGATACTAAATGCTTTCAGACGATAAAATTATTAAATATTTAAACGATGGGGATGATGGAAATTGGCATCATCTGTGTAGTTGTGTAAAAAATGCACTTGCTTATAGGAAATTCTTGATAAATGAATTTAACTATTAGATTAGTAATCAAAGTTAAATTATTTTGATACATTTTAATTTCCGGCTGACGGTTTTAAACCAAGCCGTATAAATAAATCTTTATTATTAGTATTATTATATAAAACTGTATTGTTATGAAAGAAAACATTAAATAAAGAATCTATCAATCTATCTATCTCTCTATCTAACTATCTATCTTTCTATCTATCTATCTATCAATACCAGAAACAATAATATTAACCAGGTACAGAAACAGAAACTACCAGGTTCCGGAGATAATAAGATCCCAATCTTAGGATACAACACAAAAAGAACTACAACAAAACAAAATAACATCCAACCTCAGAAATTATGTAAGATTAAATATTGAGAATACAAACAGGGAACTTACATTTCTAATAGACACAGGTGCGGACATCTCAATGTGCAAACATAAAAGATAATGATCTTTATTGTGAGGATCTATATCAGAAGACCACGTATACGAACAAGGATGGTCGTTTCGTAGTTTCTCTTCCATTCAAACGAGAATATCCTCCCTATAAAACCCTTTGTAACTCCCTCAGTAATGCTATCTCGCAATATATTCGCAATGAGGTTCGTTTAATGAAACACCCCACTGCTAAATCTCACTACGATCAAGTCATTGTAGAATATTTAACTCTGAATCATATGACTAAAGTTCATCCAGATTTGTCAGCTAACCCCAACACTTCATATTATCTCCCCCATCATGCGGTGATTAGACCCGATAGTACAACTACTAAACTTCGGGTAGTATTCAATGCATCCAACCCCTCGTCTAATGGCATAAGCCAAAACGATATATTATCCCAGGTCCATTATACCCAGGTTCAATGCCGATATCGAACAGACGTATCGGTAAATCCTCGTCCACAAAGCTCATACCCGATTTCAGCGAATCATATTTCGCAACTCACACGATAAAGAGCTTAGTGACTTTGAGATGAACGCAGTTACTGTTGGCGTTAATTGTGCCCCATATTTGCTTATAAGAACACTATTGGAACTAGCTAAGCAATGTGAACCCGAAACCCCAATAGGATCTAAAGATCCTTAGAAATTATAGGTACGTCGATGACGTTTAATTCGGATTTCATGATTCGACACATGCCATTATTGCTCGAAAACAACTGGTTAACGTCATAAACTCAGCTGGAGTTTCTCTTCGAAAATGATATACACCCCCAGCATCTGTTGGATGCAGAGTTTCTGAAATTGTCACATTCTTGTACTTCCAAAACACTCTGTTTAAGGTGGAACGCCGGAAGTGATTTTTTCTATTTCAAACCCCATAAACTTCCGATGGTACTGTTTTTACAAAACGCGCTGTTTTATCTGAGGTTGCAAAACTCTTTGATCCCGCCGGTTGTCTTGCTCCCAAAATAGTTGTTGCTAAAATTATAAGTTTGGAATGATAAAACGGATTGGGATGAAGTTATCAAATCATTAACCCTTAAACAGTGGAAAAGGTTTCTCGATGACTACCCTAATATAGAAAAAATCAGAATACCCCGTTTCATTGATTACGAACCCTTACTTTCTATCGAACCACACGGTTTCTGTGGTGCATCGGAGAAAGCTTACGCAGCTACTTTATATACTCGAACTGAAGCGCCAAATGGTCAAGTTCACACCCTTCTTCTAACTGCTGAGACAAAGGTTGCGCCCGTTAAATTCGTAACACTCCCCCGAAAAGAACTTTGTGGTGCCGAATTAATGGCAAAAATGTTCAAATCGTTTCGAACCCAATTGAATATTGGAAAGTTTCGTGCCTATATGTGGACAGATTCCACAATAGTGCTAGCCTGGCTGCAAAAGTCCCCGAATTAGTGGAAAACTTTCGTTGCAAATCGTGTCTCTTCCATAGTGGAGGAATTAAAAGAAGATATCTGGTCCCACGTTGACTGAAAGTATAACCCCGCAGATCTAGCTTCCCGTGAAATCACAGCTTGTGAACTTGTCGTCAATGATTTATGGTGGCATGGTCCCTCATGGCTAAGATTCAAAATGGCCTTTAAATCATCGGAACTCAGAAACCCAAGACCAAATTCGACCAATCAGAACCCTTGTAGCTTAACACGACTTTCGTAGTGTGCTGTATAATACCCACACTGCATAGCGTACAATATTTGCAAATGCGGAAATAACAAATATCAATATTGTTGACCAATGCATTTGCAAAACATTGTATGACTGCGTATATTGTTATTGTATGTTGTTGTTACGCTGGCACACTTATGTTTATGCTGACCCAAGTGCAGGTAACACATTGTTTTGTTAATATAGTTTGAAAATATGTATATAAAGAAGAACATTTTATAATCAATTAATCATTAATAATTTAGCATTAAAAGACTCAGCTCCTAGATAGAGCTGAAGCATAAATAAAATAAATACTATTAAACTAAAAAACTATCTTGTTTTGCTATATGGCGATCCTGCCAGTGCTCCTTAGATGAGCATTGTAAAAAAAAAAATATATATATATTACGAAAAAATATATATATAATACAAGGATTATACTCTCAAATTGAGCAATCCTGAAAATAATAAAAAAAAAAAAAAAAAATCGCATAATAATATTGTCCTGGTGGATCAGCCACAACGATCCATCAGCTGCGTTGAAGGAAGATACTGTCTGGCCTAAAGACAGTGGGGATTGCAAAATCAATGGCGGAAGGGCCAAAACATATCTTCATAGAAGAGTACAGAAGAAAGACGGGCCAGCAGAAAACGAAGGAAAAACACATCAAAAACCCCTGGTATATATCAATATACACATCAATATGCCCCTAATAAACCAACGAACAGGTAGTTCATCCTAGTTTTACCAAAAACAAAAAAAAAAAAAAAAAAAAAGAGAAGTGGAGCATCCCGTTATGCACCCGTAGGCCAGAAAGCGTTAACCGCTCTTGGCAAATAAATAAATAAAAAAAAATATAAAAATTTGAAATAGAAAATAAAAACAGTAATTTGTAAGAAAAAATCCACAAAGGAATGCAGTTCAATTAATCTAATTTTTTTTGAAAAGGTTATATTTAATCTTGATGCTATTATATATATAAAAACAAAAACACTATGGTAATTATGCTGTTGAAAAAAAAAAACAGATATTAAATTAGAATGAAATATTTTATAAATTAAATATATACATAAATAAAACTGATGCATGTAAAATAGTATAAGCTATTGATAAAAATAATGAATTACTAGGGAAGATATATAATTAGCAAGATATAAGATTCGGTTAAATTATTGAGGCAGTCAGAAAAATATTTAATAGAAATAAATAATAGAAAAAAAATACAAAATAAATAGCGAAGGAAAATGGGAGGTCGTCAATCAAAAATAGAGAATCCCAATGCAAATGTTATTAATGAAGTAGAAATAAAAGAAGACTCAATCGACCTAAAATTAATTGAGTGTTGTTTACTAATAATAACCGTACTGATTAGCTTAAATTTTGCATTACATATTTATGCCTTAAACACCAAGAAATTAAAAAAGAAATATTTGAGCAGAGCCAATGACTTAAACAAAATTTAAATAATTTTCCCATGGATTGGCAAGAAATAATTCAGAAGGTGAGACTAATCAAAGAGGAGTTCGACAAATCTTATAAATGTTTAAATATAGATAAAAGCACAAAAGAGGAAACAATAATAAAACATATTAGAATCTTATGCGAAAAGTTAGAACAAATCAGGGTTTTGCTAAATGCAAATTATAACAGACTCACGACACCACATAGGACAGCTGCTGAAAGTTTTTTCTTAGATGTCAAGACTAGAATCCTGATTATATCATCTAAGAAGGGTGTTAAGGTAAAATTACCAGATACACTACACGAAGAGGTAAAATTCTTAGTAGAAATTGAAAATTCAGAGAATATTGGAACCTCTTTGGAAAGTACAGAGGTAAAAATGACACAAACAGTCGTTGACTTTCTGAACACAGCTTCAAAGCTGATCATAGAATTTGATGGAAAACCAGAAAATTTACGTTCCTTTATAGACTCGTTACAGTTAATAGAATCCATCAAAGGTGACCACGAATCTATCGCAGTCTCTTTAATAAAAACAAAGTTAAAGGGAAGTGCAAGAAATTTAATAGGTAATGAACAAACCATTACTGAGATAATACATAAACTAAAAAACTCAGTAAAGGGCGAGTCGGTTGAGGTATTGACAGCAAAAATAATGAATACCCGACAAAACAATAAAACTGCCAATAACTATTGCAGTGAAATAGAGAATTTAACGAAGTCATTAGAAAATGCCTATTTATCAGATGGTTTGCCATGCGAATTGGCATGTAAATATTCAACACAGGTAGCAGTAAAGGCACTAACAAAAAATTGCACCATCGATAAAGTTAAACTTATCATGGAAGCAGGCCAATTCAGTAACGTGAATGAGGCCGTTGGCAAATTCAAGTTGTTCATTTTGATATTTTAGGACCTTTCAAGGACAATGCGAGTGCTTTGCTACGTCTTTCGGTTTTTCCACTTCCTCTCACCTAAACACCGTTTACGATATGACAATACTGATATTATTCAAAAGGAAATGCAGCACGTTAAAAATCGATTGGTCGAAATGTGTCAAAAGTTGTATTTCCCTGAATACGATGTTATCTCTCAGGGTTTACCTTTGCCAAAAGTAGTCTCTTGACTTTAAATCCCTTTGAATCCCTTTAGACTTTCTCAATGTAAGCATGCTTACTTACGACGAACGGTTTCCCAAAATATTGCCATATAATGAAAAATTTACCCGATTATATATTGAACTGACTCATAAATCATCTGTAATGGTGAAAACTCTGTCCTACTTAGGTTAGTGCGTATCGAATTCCGGGTCCCAAAGTTAAAAAATCTATTGTTCGAAATTGTAAAAGTTGCGCTTTACAAAAACACAATCGAAGTCAGCAAATAATGGCTGCTCTTCCATCCGAAAGAACTGC
Organism: Cordilura impudica; assembly: GCA_963682025.1. Lineage (NCBI taxonomy): Eukaryota > Metazoa > Arthropoda > Insecta > Diptera > Scathophagidae > Cordilura > Cordilura impudica. Next base: position 172,080,325 of record OY821519.1, on the reverse strand, counting down.
CCCTTCTCGTTCCTTTACAAATACTGGTGTTGATTTCGCAGGACCGTTCGATATTAAGTTTTATGCAGGTCGTGGTTGCAAATTAACGAAAGGCTATGTCCTTGTTTTCGTATGTTTCACAACGAAGGCCATACATTTGGAGGTAACTTGTGAAATATCTACCTGTGCTTTTACTTTCGAGGAGTTCTCAACGATGCTCTCCCGAATAAGAGCGTGTCTAAACTCGCGACCACTAAGCCCCTTGAGCGAAAACCCCTCTGATCTTTGTGTTCATACTCCTGTCCATTTTCTGATTGGAGCCCTTCATTTAGCTCCCGCCGAACCTGATGGCGTGCACCAATCGCTAAGTTATGCAAATCGATGGCAAAATCTTAAAGTAGTCTACCACCACTTCACCCTAAGATGGAAAGAAGAGTACTTGAAAGAGCTACACAAGCGAATAAAATGGAAATATCCTCCACGCGGCTTTGCTGTTAATGACCTCGTAGTTGTTAGACGTGATAACCTTCCCCCAAATCAATGGCAAATCGGTCGTGTCGAAAAATTTATTCGCGGATCCGATTCAAGAGTTAGAGTTTGCGAAATTCGAACATCAAATGGCCTTATTATTCGACGAATTGTTAAATTAGTTTTAATGCCACCCTATGAACAACAATAACCCTTTATCTCCCTTTACAGAAAAATGTCTACACCGCCACCACGCCAAAAAAACAGTCAGAGTGAATCACCATCAGAAGTCAAGCGCAGCCGTAGAGATCAGTCATCATCTAATCTCATCATCTAATTGTCCATCATCCAATCGTCCAAGATGCCTGAAGGATTGCCGTTATTGCAACCTAGACCACCCCTTAAGAAAGTGTCTTCACTTTCGACGATTCTCAGTTCAAGAGCGGATGAAGGTTGTACGCATTCTCATATCTTAAAAGCCTTCTCGATTCATATTTGCACAAGAATATGAAAACAGAAATATTGTTTATCGGAGAGCACTACCATAAAAAATTAATAGTTTATTTCCGGTATGAGTCACACAATTTTATTTATTTGATTGCCAAAAACTAAACTAAAAAATGTTTCAAATAAAGAATAAGAAAAAATTAATTTTAAATCCAGTGACAGGTATTACAGAAAATTGACTTTATAAGTGCGAGCAAGGCGGATCGGTCCTGCCAGTTACAATTTTAAAAAATTATATTTAAAAATTAACGGAAAATGAAGTCCTGAAAAATTACGGATAATCCCATTTGGCATCCCAATCAGCGGAAACAAATATCACAAATTTCAAGTGCCAATAAAATACAGTTTGCTAATGATTTAAGCTATTGTTAATCTTTAATTATACAAAAAAGAACTAAGAATTACGAAAAATAAGTATGTACATACCTTTCCAATAATTGAATTTATTTTTATATCTTCTTTTACAACAATCTTGTATTCTTTCAGCAAAAACATAGGAATATTGTCATTTACGTCACCAACTTTTATTTTGACTATCGTGTATCCGAACTTTCCACCTCCGTCAGTTGATTTTACTAACACATCATATGAAGATTTTAATTCTCTATCAAGAGGAACTCTTGTGTATAAATTTCCACTTATTTTGTCGATCATAAAAAAGTAATTCATGTCATCTCCAATTATTTCATATATTAATGATGCATAGCTTCCAAAATCATTATCGTTAGCTTTAACCTGTAAATATGTTTTTATTAATTTATTTTCAATCTATACTTTATATATTTTTTTTGTGCTAAATAAAAAAAAACAGGCAATAAGTTAGAAATAATTAAAAAATTTAATCATATTTATACCCCATATCACTCTGTGGTCGGGGTATAAGGAGTTTGTGCTGATGTGTGTAACTAACAAAAACATCTGACCTAGACCCACCTATTGTAAAACCGATTGATCTAAATCATTTCTATGTAGCCATGTAACCATTGTGCAATATATTACTGGTCGCAGATATAAATTTATTTTGATGAAATTAAGAGCTATTGTGGACCATAGCATAATCGTCATTGATATTGGTGAAAATCGGTGCATGTTCAGACCTAGTTCCAATACAAAAACTAGTATGAACTCGACTTAAATTGCCCTAACTTCCAAATTATCAGAAAGATCTCAAATTTAATATATGGCGCGTTTCATGTCAAGTGACCCAACTTTTAAAACCGATATCTTCCGATCGGGATGAAATTTGGATTGGATAGTAGTTTAGACACAATTTTTCAACAAGATCGGTAAATAACTCTATGAGTTAGAGGGGTCATAATTTGACATTTGGCCAAACAGATGTTTTTCTCATCCATGTAACATTTTACCTACTGTTCTTAGCAAAATTTGGCCCGAATAGTTTAGATAGCTATTTCATCAATCTTTCGAAATAAAATTAAAAAAATATACTTCGAGACGAGGTAACGATTGAGCTTTTATGGGAGCTACTTTTGATTGGCGATTACCAGAGTCGTTCTGTAAGAGCCATTAATACAAACACGATAATATAACAGCACCCAAATGCACGCTGAGATGCGTACTTTTGTTTTTGGTCTTTCAAAATCTTTAAAAAATTTAATCGCACCACTTTTGACTTTTGTTTTGATCTTTCAAAAACTTAAAAAGTAAAACACGATTTTGGTGAGCTCATTTCATCTTCGAAAATAAAATTGAATCTTTATTTAAAATTCATCAACTTATATACTATAATTACAATAGTAACTTAAAAAGTATTTTTATTAAATCAGAATAAGTGTGTTTTGTTTCCGTTATTTGTATTGGTAACAAAACAAACTTATGTATGTTCCCATTTTTGGGAAAAAAGTCTACATAAAAAAATAAATGATCTGATGTGTTGCTTTTTCGTTATGAGAACGGAAATGCACCTTTAAATTTTGGTTTAAATTTGCCATATGTTTGTCCATTAATTTCGCCGATTTAGCATAAGTGTGTTTTCTTTCCGTTAACGATATTGGTAACAATTCAAACTTATGGATGTTCCATTAATTTATTCTTAGGAAAAATGTCTGTAAATAAAAGAAGTATTTTGATGTATTACATTTTTGTTGTGAGAACGGAAATGCAATTTTAAAATTTGTTTTGTGACAATTCCCGTAAATTGTGAAATAATTTAAATAATATTGGCTCGTGCCAAGTGAATAATGGAAGACATCGTAACACATTTAAATAATATCGGCTCGTGCCAAGAGAATAATGGGAGACATCGTAACACCCCCACCGTTAGTTTGAGGCTCCGACGAAATTTTAAATATTTGTTTTGGTCTTAAAATATATACAATAATTAGAGTTATAATGCTTAAAATAATTACAATATCAACACTGAAACTTATGGTAGTTGTTTTTTTTTATCATGGTATAGTATTTTCTTTAAATTGTCTTCGTATTTTATTTGTTTTAGGAATAATGTTTCAAGTTTTAAATCAATTAAAGTTACATTTTCATTGTTTTCAATTTTTGTTATGATATTTGGTAGAATTTTTTTTATCTGTAATTCTTAAATTAACAATTTCCGAATTTAATAAGAAAAGTTCCTTTTATTCGGAATTCATTATTATTACAATTATGTTTAAATATTAGTATTCCAGGAAGTACTTATACTACTTCTGTTTTGGAGTTTTCCATGGGGCAAATTGTTTTTTATTTTAATTAAATTTTTCTTTAAAAATGGGTTTAAAATTATTTCCATTATTGTCAAAGAGTACTACATGTGATTCTAATGCAAGTGTTTTATTCTTAGGATTTGGGATTGGTTCGAATGTAATCTTAGAAAGGGTGTTCCTAGAGTATTTTGGTATTTTGAAAATCAGTAGTATATTCTTGTCTTGTAAGGCTACAGAAGTCTTAATGTTCGTATAGCTGTCAAAATCTGTTATTAGCTCCATTTCCTTTGGGGTCAAAACGTCTGTTGGAATTATTCACAGCTAGCGGGAGAAAATTACTTGCCCTATGTCGTCAATGTGGCCACGTAGTAGTGCTATGTCATTATTAATTTGGTAAACGTGTCCCATAAATAATACTTCATCTTCTAACGTTGCTATTTTGTTCTGAAAATGTTTTTGAATTGGTTTAGGTATTTTCCTACATGTTTTTGTTGGGTGTTGATGTGGTCTGTTATATTCTTAATTTGTAGTGAAAAAAAATTGTTTATTTCTATTAAGTTATTTATTTTGTCAACAAAAAAATTCAGTTTTTCTCATTAAGTTGTCTCAATGAACTGTTAATGTGGTCCTCGTATTCGCTGTCCATTGTACCTGCTACAATTTTTAATCCTTTTCCTAATATATTAATTAGTCCGCGTTTTTGTCTAAAATATGGATTAAAATTTTCTATCTTGGCCTTGAGTATCGCCAAGTTCTTGTCGACGGTGTCCAATAGTGTTTTTGTGTCTGTCGTGACAGTTCCAATTATCTGTAATCAACTTGAGTGTTTCTTCGTACATGGTTATATTTATTATGTGTACTATCTTCGAGTGAGATTGGTCTGACTTCGTCTTATTTAATCGGTATATCCCGCATTTGTAGATATAAAAAAAAATTATTTCGAAACCATTAAAGTTGGGTCATCTCTGTCCCCGTACTTCTTCTTAGGTTTAACGTGAGTGTTAATTCCTTTGATTTCTTTTTATATTTTATAACAAAATAAAAACAACCTTTATAGAATTAAAAACTTAAATTTCTTATATTCATTTCCCACGGTTTGTCAGTCAAAAGGTGAGAAATACTGCGTCTGCAAATTCATGGCTCAAACGAAATGAATAAACGTTACACTTGCCTAAATGAATTAGCAGTCGCAGAAATTCTTATATTTATTTCACACAAGCAAGTGTGATAACTGCTGCGTCTGCAAATTCATGCCTCAAACGAAGCCAATAAACGTTACGCGTGCCGATATGAAATTATGAAATTAATATTAATATTTGCTGTATTGACTACCGATGGCAAAATAATGACCGATGTTTGGTATGCACATTCTTTGTTGCCCCTTTTTTATGCTTCTCTTTTTTGTTGTTATTTTCTTTTATTTTATTTATTTGATTTAACTTATATACATACGTACTTATTTTATATACGTACTTATTTTTGTAAAAGGTTTAAATACCATAATTTTGGTCAATAAATTGTGATTAGCATTTTGTCATTCAACAAACAAACATCTACCCTTTTTTTGTTCTCCATGTTATCCTTGTGTACCACTTGGGTAACTTCAAACAAAATTAATATTTATATTATCCTGGTGTTCCACTTGGATAATTCGCTTTAACATACCCAATAACTTGGTGAAACACCAATAACTTGGTGAAACACCAAGTTATCCTCTCATAAAACTAAGTCAAGCAAGACAAACGAGTCTGTGCCTTAACAGTGAGCTTTACAATATTTATGTCCAGTTCCCTTGGTTTATATATGATCGTTGTCTATTTTATCCATACTAACCCTTCTATATCTTATGTTGATTCTTTCCGCCTCTAATTTCTTTAATATGGTTTATTCCACTCTCTAGTTCTATATCTGATCTATTTTCATTTAGTTTCCTGATATATTTTTCCTTTTTCAAATTTATTGAATTTCCCTATATCTGTCTTCACGAATTTTACCATTTACAAAGTCGATCGGTTTGATGCCTGTTGTGCTATGATTGTATTATTGTAGAAGCCTATTATCCTTGTCGTCTTATCTTCTATGGATTCGTTAATATTCTTTTCGTCTAGTCTCAGTAGCCGTATGTGTTCATTTATTGTATTATGTAGTCTTTCAATGTCCGCGTTGGTCGTATGATTACTATTAGAAGTGTAGTGGATTTCAATGTTCTCATCTTTTAAGAATTGTTGCATTGGTATAGCCTTGAATCTGAGTTCATTATCAACTATGATTTTATCTATTTTCCTATATGTATTGATAATTTGTAATAATTTGGTTTTGAATTCAGTCCAACTTCTTCCATTGATTTGAAATGCTAATGCGAATTTTGAAAATTTATGTATTACCGTCAGGAATAGTTTCTTATTTAAAGTATAAAATATATCTAAGTGTGCGATTTCGCGAGGTTTAGACGGAGGTTCCGTAATTTTAAATGGTATTTTGGGGGGTTTTCTATCGTATTTATCTACATTACATATTTCACAATTATTATTGAATTGTGTTATTCTCAATTTCGACCTAGGGTTGTAGATGCGTGTCATTAATTCATTAAAGACTGCTCGAATACCTCGGCGATTTTTGTCAAGATGTTCCTTTTTTATAGCTTCGGTTAGTAATTCTTCGTCCTCTATATCTTCTGTTAAGTGGAAATATCTTGATCCTGTAATTCCCGTTATTTGAAAATAGTTCCTCAAAAGTTGTTCTAAAGATCGTATAAAATTCTTCGTCTATCAAAATAGCGTTTAATTGTGTGGGGTTAAAATGGTTCTTAAGCAAAGTAATAGCCATTTCCCTGTCTAATTTCATCATGTAAACAATTTTTCTTCTACTCCTGAAAATTTGCTTGTCACTTACCTTAACTGATCCTGACGTGGATTTTGTTATGATAATTTGGTTCTTAAATAAATTTATTGGAGATGAAGTTTCCGTTATTGTCATGTGATTGGGTTCTAGTGTATTTATGTAGATAGGTTCAGGTCCGATCCTGGATACTGCGTCGGCATTACCATTTTTCATTCCCTTTTTGTACTTTATTTCATAGTCAAACTCCGATAGAGTTTGGCCAGAGAAAAGCCAGTCATTGGTTTGTGGTCTATTTCGATTGTAAATTTGGGTCCGAAGAGATAGGGTCCAAAATATTTTGTTGACCATATAATGGCCAACATTTCCTTTTCGATGGTACTATATTGACGGTACGGCTGGCGTAACATTTTGGGTGGTTGTCTTGTGAAAGTATTTCCCCTAGGACGAAGTTACTGGCATCTATAGTAAGAGTGAATTTTTTGTAAAGTCCGGATATGCCAATATTGGGTCATGTATTAGTAAGGTTTGGAGGGTATTAAAATTTTTCTCATACTCCGGGTCGGATATATTTATCTTTGTATCTTTCTTCAAGTATATGGTCATAGGTTTCGCAATCAAGGAATAATCTTTAATAAATTTTCTATAGCAGCCAGTGAGGCCTAGAAATTGTTTAATTTGTTTGGTATTCCTAGGGATTGGAAAGTTTTTAACGCATTCTATATTCTTTTGGATTTATTTTTATCCCGTTTGGTGTAATTATAATGCCTGAGAAATTCAGTTTCTTTCTTTAGAAACACAGATTCGTCCAATTGGATCTTAAAGTTTGCCTCTTTAAGGCGGTTAATAATAAGTTTAATTGAATTTAAATGTTCCTGTAATGATGTAGAGAAAATAAATATGTCATCCAATTAAGCTAAGCAGATTTTATTGGTATAATCCTTAAGGATATTATTCATCAATCTCTGGAACGTAGCTGGAGCTATCTTCAGTACATGGATTTGATGGAAGCCCTTTGCTAGATCGAGGGATTTGTGTCTCTACTTCCTTTATATAAGGGTATCTTCCGAGTTAAGATGTTGAATTCGAATTTGTTCTAGAAGTGATTTATTCCATTGTTCCCTATAGATATCGCTTACCTTTTGCGAAAAGATAGTCCTGTCGGTGTTTTCTCTGTGTATGCTATATTGTTCTTCCTAAAGTACTGTCCTACGAGGAGATTTTGCCAATTACTCATTTTTGTGGTCTTCTACGCCATCAAAAATGATTGGTTTATCTTGACTATGCCGTCCATTCTTGTGGCCTTCTTCGCCATCAAAAATTATGGGTTTATCTTAATTATATGGTCCTCGTAACGTTACCAATAACCCATTCTTGTGGCCTTTTTCGCCATCAAAAATTATGGGTTTATTATGTCAGTTAATTTGTCGCAATAATTATGGAATAGAATTCGACCGTTCTATCATTTTCAAAAGTGGAGATTCCAACTTTTCTCTTCACATATATTCATCCGTAGAAATTGTGGATTAATTATAAAAACAGAAACATTTATAAAGAAACATAGGATCAAAATATTGACATCAATAACCTTCGTGTAAGACAGTTTATCTTGAATTGTGCTCCGTGTTTTTCGTCAATAACTTTTGTATTAAAGAATTTATAATTTTGTGTTTAATGCTTAAAAATCCGTTTAATTATTTCTAGTTTGTCAAAAAAAAAAATCAATTTAAAAAGCTTATTTTAAAGGCCGCAATTTTTAAATATTTGTATTATAAAAAAATAATTTCTTTCTTCAATATACGAAATTACCAACAATAAACAACTAAATTGTCAAATTCATAACATTTTACAACAATAAAATACACTAAACAGAAATTACATTTACTCAATAAAACTCTTACAAAAAGAAAATACAAAAAAACACAATAGCAATATTTCAAATAACTTAAAACAAGTGCTATATTCTTATTTAAAAAAAACACCAATAACAGTTCCTACATAAAATTACTAACAATAAGCCAATAAATTCGAAACATTTTACAACAACAAAATATACTTAACAGAAATAACACTTACTCAATAGAACATAGCATAAAAAGAAAACACAAAAAAAAACCCAATAGCAAAACCAAACAACAACAATAACAATTCCTAATAAACAAAAAGTGCTGCCAGTTATTTTAAAAATCTATATCCCAAATAAAACTAAATTAAATTCCTTAAAATGGCATGTTTAAAAAAAGGCTGTTCTTTGGAAGGTCATGACGAGAGAATGATGAGTTGCTGGCTTTGTCTTGGTGTATGTCACTTTAAATGCAGTGGATTATCTGGTTTAGTAGCCGAATCTGTATCAAAGCATAAAAACTTGCATTGGCGCTGTAATGACTGTCAAAAAATTGGCGCTGATTTTTACCGCTTCTACCAAAGCACTAAAAACCATTTTTTGCAAATTCAAAACCATTTTGCTAATTTATCCGGGCAAATAAACTCTTATGGAAAGCTTTTCGATGATTTCAAGTCATTGGATGGACTCCAATCTCCTAAAATACCATCTCCAAATCGCCGTAAGTCACCCAGATTCATGAATAGAGAAAACCCTGATGATATTACTGCTTCTTCAATCCATACAACTCTGAATTCTGCAAATATACTTACGACAATTACTTCTCCTTTGATGCCTCAAAATGCTGTCCTACCATCTTTTAATAAAGCATCATCGATACTTACAACTGATAATATACAATCTTTTACAAATACTGCTCCCTTGATGTCTAAAACTGCAATGCTACCATCTTTAAATAATACGTCCTTGACGCCTACAACTGCTATTCCACCATATTTAACTAATGAAGAGGCATTACCGAAACAACTAAAAGTAATACCGCCAAAAAAATCTATTTTTATTTCACGTCTTTCTTCGGACACCTCCACTGATGACATTAATTTTTATATAAATTCTAAACTAAGTTATAAAGCTGATGTTATGATATATAAATTTTCCTATTCCGTACCAAGAAGGATTACATCTTTTAAAATAACCGTTCCGTTCGATCTTTATGAGCAAATCGTTAACCCTGCTTTCTGGCCTGTGAATACTTTAGTTCGTGAATATGAATTTAAAGAAAATCCACGGAGAAACAACATTGCTGAGCTTCCGCCCCGACATCGAATAAATGAAAATACGAATTTCAACATTAATTCAAAAAACTAGATTCTTTACCCGTTGAACGACTAACCATTATGTATCAGAATGTTCGTGGTTTAAATACTAAAATGTCTAATCTACTAGTTAACAGTTATGACTTTAATTTTCATGTTATCATCTTTACTGAAACATGGCTGAAAGATAATGTTTTTAATTCTGAGTTACTATGTAACAATTATCAAATATATAGATATAACAGAAACGATCGTAATGGTGGTGGTGTTTTAATTGCTGTATCATGCCTGTTTGCTTCCGAATCTCTTCAATCTGAATCTTCTCCAAATATTGAGTTTGTCAGTGTAATGATAAAGCTTAATTATAAAATCATTTTCATAACCTGTTCGTATATACCTCCTAATTCTTCCGAAGAAATATACCTTCAACACGTTCAGGCCATCAAATCAGTTGCTCAACGTGCTAAACCTGAGGATTTAATTTTTGTTGTTGGAGATTTTAATTTACCATCTATAATATGGAAAAATTCGCCTGATGCTCCGGATTTTATTCCAATTAAATCTAATAACTGTGATGATTTAATATTGAATGAGATAGTTGATCTTAGTCTTTACCAGATGAATGGCGTATTAAATGAATACGGTAAACTGCTAGATCTGGTATTTACAAATAATCCAGAAGATTGTATAATAACTCGCTCTGATCCTATCACCTTGCCGGAAGATCGCTTTCATCCAACTATTGAAATTAGCTGTGTTTTGCCTACTTTTGGTGGATCCAATATTCGTATTAATAAAGATAAAGTTTTTTGTTTTAAACAAACCAACTATAGCAAATTGATTGGTCTAATTTCTAACACTAACTGGAATGATTTGTTGTGCCATACTTCTATTGATTTAATGGTGGAGGTCTTTTATGGAACTATGTATTCTTTTATGGATGAATGCATCCCAAAGCGTTCTGTCTACAAACGAACTGGCCCGCCTTGGAACTCAAAACAACTATCAAGATTAAAAAATTTTAAGAACAAGTATTATAAAATGTATAAAATTTTTGGTTCTCTTGTATTTTTTGAAAAATACTCCATTCATCGTGCCGAATATAATATTCTTAACAATTATTTATACAAAAACTATCTAAACAAAATGAAGGAAGATTTCAATCGTGATCCTAAAGCATTTTACAACTTTGTTAATTCAAAAAGAAAAACTACTGGTTATCCATCTGTAATGAAATTAAACGATATCGAATCTAGTGATGATACTATAATAAGTAACATGTTTGCAGATTTTTTTGCTAGTACATATTCTGTTGCTCAATATTGTTCCAACAGCTATTCATATCCAATAAACACAAATCAAGCTATATCTTTTCCCCTAATTGATAAGGCAGAACTTGTTAATAGCCTGAAGAAACTTAAAGTTTCATTTACTCATGGACCTGATGGAGTACCTAGTTCTATTCTCAATTATTGTGCTACTTCCTTGGCAACACCACTGACTCTGTTGTTTAATGCGTCAATAAAAAACGGTTATTTTCCAAAATTTTGGAGAGCTTCTTACATCATTCCATTATTTAAATCTGGAAATAGATCGGATGTTTCTAATTACCGTGGTATTGCTAAACTTAGTGCAATCCCTAAGCTTTTCGAGAAATTTATTACAGATTTTTTGTGCTATCACTCATCGTCAATTTTGTCACCATTTCAACACGGATTTCGGAAAGGATGCTCTACCGTTACAAATGTGCTTCATTTTACGACAATAATTAACGATGGTTTTGTCAAGAAAAAACAAACCGATGCGGTATACACCGATTTTAGTAAGGCTTTCGATAAAGTAAACCATAACCTTCTACTGATCAAATTGGATTTATTAGGTTTAACACCATTAAGCCTTAAATGGATAAAATCATATCTTTCTGAGAGAACACAACGTGTAATATATAATAATATGTCATCTAAAGATATTACTGTGACTTCTGGTGTTCCTCAAGGCAGCCATCTTGGACCAATTCTTTTCTCTCTTTTCATCAAGGATCTTCCAAAAGTGATAAATTTTTGCAACGTTTTAATGTACGCTGATGATGTTAAAATTTTTTTAAGTTACTGTCAACATAATGATCATATTCATCTTCAATCAGATCTCAACAATTTCTTTTCGTGGTGTAACCGTAACCTAATGGAACTAAATTTGAAAAAATGTAAATGTATGCGTTTTTCTAGAAATAATGTTTTTCCTGCTAACTACTTTTTGGGCGGATATCAGCTTGAACTTGTTGATACTTTTCTGGATTTAGGAATTCTACTTGATCCTAAATTAAACTTTATATCTCACATCACCATGACAGTTAATAAAGCTAGAGGTACACTCGCCTTTATTAAAAGATGGGCAAAAGAATTTATTGATCCTTACATAACCAAACAACTTTTTACATCTCTTGTAAGACCTATTTTAGAATATGGGTCAATAATATGGGATCCCTTCTATAACATTCATATTCAATGAATCGAGTCTGTACAGAAACAATTTCTACTATTTTGCTTACGTGGCTTACCTTGGAATTCTGCAATTAATCTTCCTTCATACGCTGATCGACTTAAATTAATAAAATTACCTACTTTGGAAAGCCGAAGGACTATGCTAAAAGTAACATTTATGATCAACCTAATTAATGGTGAAATCTGTTCTGACTTTCTTGTCAACAATATAACTTTTAATGTTCCTCAACGAGTATCACGCCAATTCCAACCACTCTTTGTTAAATCTTTTCAAACCAACTATGCTCTAGCTGATCCTTTTAGAAGAATTTGTTGTGTTTATAATAATCTTTATCAATTAATTGATTTTTCGTTGAACACTGATGTAATTAAGCATAATATCATTATTTTCTTAAATTCCTAACTATTTGTTTTTATTTTTAAATCATTTAATTGTTTCAATATATGTACATATGTAATTATATCATTTATAAAGGTCTGTAAGGATTTATTCCATTGACCTAATAAATAAATAAATAAATAAAAAAATATTAACATTCTTATTATAATATGTTTTCTTAATTTTAAAAATTTAATTTTTTTATTTAAATTTTATTTTAATTTATTTTTTTTCTCTTTACAATATTACTTATTATACTATCAATATTCATATTATAATATTGTTATTTAGATTTTATTGCAACTTCAATTTTTTCCCTTATAATATTAATATTCTTATTATAATATATGTATACTAGCTGGACACGGCAAACGTTGTTTTGCCCTCAATGAATTTTTTATTTTAGTTAAAATCTTATATACCTATATAAAAAAACGTTTGTGCATTTGTTAATATTAATTGAAAACTGTTAAAGAAAAACCATGTTTTATTTATGAAAATGAAAATAAATATTTATTGTAACATATAAAAATGACCAATATATTTCTATTATTGTAATGCTAAACAGAGTGAACAATATTTGTAGTTTCATTATTCTCGCAGAAAATGAATAATTTTGCTGGCTTTTCGACACGGGAACATGCCACATACAGTTGCTCGTGGGAAAAACAACTGTTTTCGAGGTCCAACATATTTGCAATGATTGTCCTTGAGATTTATTAAAGGTCATGGCAAAGCCCAATCTGATCGGAAATTGCAATCTTTTGAATGTTATCGGTGTGTCGGTAGGAATCATAGCAATTCTTGGCAGCAAAACATGTTCTCCTTTAAATTTTCCTTTGAGAATTGTGGCCTCAATAACATTGGGATTTATTCTCTCAACAATTTACCTGGTTCCATTACATAGTCTCGGAGCGTTGAGGTTACCTAGCAAAATTATTGGAGAACCAACTTTTAATTTTAATAAATGTGGCGGTAGACCGGGCACATCAAGTGAATTCAAAAATTCTGTTCGATAATTGACTGCTTCATTTTCTTCAACAACACTATCCATAGATTTGAAAGAAAACGTTTCGGAATCAATCATGTCCTGAATAACATTAGTATTATCGACATCGACATTTTTTGCGGCTAAAATAGCTCTTTCACTTAACCAATCATGGTTACGATATTGATTTTTAATGTCAGGGAATACATTTTCAATTAATTCATCGCGTGACGATATAAATTGACAAAAATCTTGTGGATATTTTAATAGTTTGACTGGTTGGGTTAATATTGATTTTACCATTACCAAGATCAAGTAGTTGTTTTGAAAATTGGTCAGCCGTTGGATCATTTTGTAATCGTACTCGCATGTTTGTTGTTAATTTTATAGTTTGAACGCTTCTTCATAATGTTGATGATTTTCGGCAGGTATTTATTTCGTCAGCAAAGGTTGATTTTGGTATGACTGGCAATGTTTGGCGAAAATCTCCAGATAATAAAATGAGAGCTCCACCAAAAAGTCTTTCATTGCCTTTCAAATCTTTTAAAGTTCTATGTAATGCTTCTAAGGAATGTTTGTAAGGAATGTTTGTGAGAATGTAACATTCATCCCAAATAATAATATTGCATTTTTGCAGAGCTTTTGCCATACCGGAATGGTTTTTGATATTACATATGGCATTCTCATTCGTTTGTACGTTTAACGGTGATTTGAGTGCTGAATGAGCTGGTCGACCACCACGCAATAATGTTGCGGCTATTCCGGACAAAGCAATAGCCAGTTCAATTTTTCCTTCCTTTTAGGTTAGAATATTTATATATAAAAACGTTTGTGAATTTTGTAACTTAATATTAAAAAAATTTAAATAAATTTAACAACTCATTTTTTGTCGAACGCCAGCGCCATCTCTCGGGTCCAACAAAAAATTTTTTGTCATCATCTAACATACATATATGTACATTCTTAGTTTCAGTTAAAGCGCACCGTAAATAAGAATATTCGAAATAACTTTACCCCAGCGCCACCTATCGGTTCCATTTATACATATAAAAATTTCTTATGACGAAACATACATACATTCTGAATTGCAGTCAAATCGCACTGAAAATAGGAATTTTGTTTATAACTTGACCCCAACACCGAACCTATGGTGCAAATCTTAGCTCGACAGCTCTTATGGTTCCGGAGATCATTCGTTACAAACAAATGCACCAACGTTTTTATATATATAGATATATATTTCTTTATTTTAAATAATTATTTTACTTTTATTTAAATTTTATATTAGTTTAATAATATAATACAACATTCGAATCTGTGATCCATGTTCAATAATGATCCATGTGATCCATGTTCAATAATAATTTGAACTATACATGCAGTAATTATCATCACTTTGTGGAATCTATAATATTAATAGGCTAGGAGATTTCTTGTGATCGATGTTTTGTTATACCGTTTTTCCGATTTTGAGCAAACGTATATTATTTGAAAGGTATTTCTTTTTAGCCGTTTTGCAGATTTATAGATTTTAAAATTTTTTTCATTATTTTGAGTAAATTGTATTTAAAGTTGGTACTAACCCATACATAAAATTATACAATGCTATGTGTGTGTTTATTAAATTTGTTAATGTGTTTGTAATAAAAAAAAGTTTGTTTTTTTGTGTTGATTTGTGTTCAAACATGAACACGATATATGTTGATATGTATTGTAAAGTATTTTTATCGTAATCTATTCTTTTATGATTTCTCTTGTAGGAGCTTAGGAGATAATATGAACATTATATCTAATGTATGTTTTCCAGAAATTAAGTAGGTAATTTTCGTCATTATCTACAAATAAATATTGAATAGGAAAATTCCCAAATGTGTTTATCACACAGCGTGTTTATCATACAGTTGGGAATTTTCACAGTTTATGTCAGTTCAAGATAACAATACAAACAATGTTTATGACCTGCTGGTACGCATGTGTGCGGCCGTTGTAGTGTAGTTTAAGAATGCAATTAATAAACCATTAAGGGTTTATGATCCTCTGCACTATAGTGCAGATAATATAGTCTAGTTTTAAGAATTATAGCATTCTATGTTTAGTATATAAGTACATTTTTCTTGTAAATAAAGTCAGTATCATACAAATGCTCAACACGTTTATTAATTGATCTGCGGAAAGTAATAAACATTTGGTCCTTCGAAGAAGAAAAAGAACTATTGAAGAAAATAAGTTGTTCACATCATAAGTGCGTTTTTCAAAAATCGTTAATTAAATCGTAACTATTTAATTTCAAAAAAATGAAAGCCTTCGGAAAAAGGTTCGGTTCGGGTTTAACTAAATATGATGGCTCAAAATCAGAAAATTAAGTTGCTAGAACGGCAAAAGGTCATTGGCGAGGATTTGCTGATTGTCCTGGAAAAACTGGAATCTGGAACAATACGCCAGGTTCAATTTGAAGAAACTCAGAAGAGAGTGGAATTGAAATGGGATGAGTTCCAAGAAAACCATGATAAATTGGTAGTTGGCGGGTCTGATAAGGAACATTATTTTGAAGTAGACTACTATGGGCAAGTAATGAAATATGTTCGAGACATTCGGCAGCAACTAAACCCAAGTCAACAGCAAGAAGAATCCATCTCTGACGCTGCTCTAGATAAGGAAAATAAGGTATGCGAAACCAACATTGCGGAACTAGTCCAGCAGGAAAAAACGGTGTTATTTAGAAGCAACCATAATAAAAGCACAGAGAACACTTCGTGGTTTAATCGTGACATGATAAATTTAATGGATCGATTATAGGAAGCCACAAGTGAAATAAAGGCCCAAAGCAAATCGGTCTTGGAAGTGGTGAAGATGGAGTTAAATGAAGAATATGAAAAGCTCAATTCCAAGTTAGAAAAATTGGAAGACGAAGATAGAGACGCGTTTTCGGACAGGTTCTCAGAAGTGAGAAGCCTTTATTAGAAAGTACTAAGGAAGATTAGTGAAAAAGAAGACACTGATCAAATTCCAGCAACTCATCAACCACCTGCAAGATTGCAGGTGGTAAAGATCCCTTATTTTCAAGGCGATCCAAATGAGTGGTCATCATTTTATGACATGTTTGATACATTAGTACATCAAAACAATCAACTAAGTAATGTAGAGAAGATGTACCGACCAAAAACAATAGTAAGAGGTGATGCTGCAAAACATATACAACACTTTAGTATTACTGAGTATAATTATAAAGTGACACTTGAGATGTTAAAGGAGCGATATGAAAACAGAAGATTGTTGTTTTCTACACTGGTTGATAAATTGCTGGATCAGCCAAACATGAATAGCGAAGTACCTGTCAGCATAAGGCAACTGTTAGACACCACAAATGAATGTGTGAGGTCTATTGAAGCACTCGGCATTGAGATTGAAGATGCAAAGCCTTTTATTACCAGGGTAATTATGAGGAAATTTGATAGCGAGGCTATGAGGCAATATGAATTCAACACCAAGAAAACTCGGCAAATACAGACGTTAGAAGATGTATCGAATTTTCTAGCGCAGATGTCACAAGCCCAAGAATATTTAAAGGGCAAGAAGATTGCAGCTAAAAATCAACAAAGGGGTATGTCAAATCATCAGCAGAAGACGTTTACAAGGCAATCAAGCAATTTGACGATGGAAGTAATGTGTGTATACTGCAAAAATAAAGGACACAAAATTTATTATTGTCGAAAATTTGCACAGCTAAGTGTACATGAGAGACGGCACTGGGCAACCACTTCAAAATCATGTAAGATTTGTCTACATCATACAACAGACCAGAAATGCTTCAAATCAACGTTCAGATGTAAAAAGTGTGGCAAAGATCACAATTCTCTTTTGAATTATGAGCACGCAACTCAACCATCGGACAAGAATGAAAAAGTAGGTGTATATATGACAAAGAAAGATGAGCCTAGAACAGTTCTACTAGCTACGGCCTTGGTAAGAGTTAAATCACTCCATGGAGAGTTTGTTACACTGAGACCTTTGGTAGATCAGGGTTCCCAAAAAACTACTATATCTGAGGAAGCAGCCCAGATTCTGCAGCTCCCGAAAATAAAAACGAAAACGGAGTTGTATGGACTTGGTGATACATTAGTTGGTGTATCAAATTCAAAAGTACAGCTGGATATTCGGCCTAGATTGCATAACGAGGCAGGATTTAATATAGAGGCGCTGGTGCTACAATCATTATCGAAGCCGCAGCCAGATGCATCATTCGAATACGATGTATCTAAATGGGATAACTATTTCTTGGCGGATCCTAACTTCCACAAATCAGACAGAATTGATGTCCTGATCGGCGCAGATATGTACCACGAAATACTAGAAGAAGGCATAAGGAAAATCGATACTGTCACTGGACAGCCTACAAAACTTGGTTGGGTGGTGTCCGGATTATTGAGAAGACCCACAAAATTAGCAAAAACATATTCCGCAGTTGCTACAATATTAGAAAAATTTTGGGAAATTGAAGAAATCCCAGATACGAAAGATGAGTCGCTACACGATAGCTGTATTAAATATTTTGAAGAAACAACAACCACGAATAGTAAATGACAGATTCATAGTAAGATTACCATTTGAAGAAAATATGGAGCTTGGAGAATCAAGAAAACAAGCTGTGGCTCGATTTTTAAGTTTGGAGAGGAAGCTGGCAAATGATTCTGCCTTAAAGCAACAATATGTGAAGTTTATGCAGGATTATCAAGAAAGGGGTCATATGGTGGAAGCAGCCAATAATTCTGGCAAATATTATCTTCCTCATCAAGCTGCCATCAGGGAAGATAGTCTAACTACGAAGTTACGTGTAGTGTTCGATGCGTCAGCCAAATCTACAAATAAGCACAGCTTGAATGACGTCTTAAAGGTTGGTCCAAAGCTCCAGAATGACATTTTCGATATCATCGTCAAATGGAGGCTGTGGTGTAATGTTATTACGGCAGATGTAGAAAAAATGTAAATCTTTTAAATCTTTTCTTTTTTTAATCTTTTAAATCTTTTCAAACCAACTATGCTCTAGCTGATCCTTTTAGAAGAATTTGTTGTGTTTATAATAATCTTAATCAATTAATTGACTTTTCGTTGAACACTGATGTAATTAAGCATAATATCATTATTTTCTTAAATTCCTAACTATTTGTTTTTATTTTTAAATCATTTAATTGTTTCAATATATGTACATATGTAATTATATCATTTATACAGGTCTGTAAGGATTTATTCCATTGACCTAATAAATAAATAAAAAATAAAAAAATGTTTGTAACTATCAAAAAATGTTTGTTATAACAACAAAGATAACAAGAAGGTAGTTATGTACAAAGACGAATATAACACTAAAATGCAGAGCCTATTAGAAGACAAAAATACTAATAAAACCTCGAGAACAGATCCCACTAACAAACTACAAACAGTAAATAACAAAATCATAGCAGATCTATACAAAAATCAACAAATAGACATTTACATCCAACAAAAACTCACATGTAATGCAACAATGACACCAAGACTTTACGAACTACCCAAAAACAACAAAAAAGACATAAGTACCACTGAGACCAATAGCTTCATCGATAAAACTACCATGCTACGCACTTTCCAATCACATAGGTGACATACTAAAAAACATAATTTCACCTGAATACAATATCAAAAACAGCAAAACTTTAAAAACAAAATTAGGAAACATAATATTAGAAAAAGACAACATACTAGTTTCTTTTGATGTAGTATCATTATTCACAAACATACCTACAACACTTGCCATAAAAAACATAATGGACAATTGGGTAACTATATCCAAAAAAAACGAACATACCTAAACAAAAATTTCTAAAAATTTTAAAATTTTGCTTAGTTGACAATAATTATTTTAACTATGACAACAAAACATACATACAAACATACGGGAGGCCAATGGGTAACCCATTATCCCCCACTATTGCGGACATTGTATTAGACAAACTACTAGACCAAACATACAGAGAACTACAAAAACACAATATAGGGATCAAATTTCTCATAAAATATGTAGACAATATTTTCGCTATCATAGACAGGACAACATATTAGAACAACTAAATAACTACCACAACAGATTACAATTCACAATAGAGACTGAAATAAACGGAAGTTTACCCTTTTTGGACGTTAAAATACATAGAAAACAAGACAGATTAATAACAGAATCGTACATGAAATCCACATCATCAGGAAGAATAATTAACTTCAATCAACACAACCATACTACCAAAAAATAAACACAGTATATAATATGATTAATACAGTAATTGACAACAGTCACCAAATATTTCAGGATAGCTACCCCAGTAGAATAATCAAAAACTTAATACACAACAAGTAAGAAAATTATAGTCGGTCTAGACCGACTATGCGATACCCTATACCATGCGTTTAGAGAACCTATCTCTCAGGCCCAACTAACTGGATATAGAAAATAAGCATAAATCAAATTTGAGTGGGATTTTTATTAATTTTTTTGTCTGCAGATAGGAAAAAGTTCATATCGGATGATATATCTATATGGGGACTAGGTCCAAAAACGGACCGATCGTGACCATGTTTGGTAAAGTCTCTTGTATTTTGCAAAAATATATACAAACAAAATTTGAGAAGAATCAGTGCAATATTTTTATTTTGATAGATTTAGGTGAAGATCGGGAAGCAGTTCTATATGGGGCCTATGACTAAGAGTTGTCCCATAGGGATCATTTTTGGACTACTGATTAATGGATGTAATAAACACATACAAACCCAATTTGACTAAGATTTATATGATAATTTGGATCTTATGGCAATTTATGTTGATTTCATAGGGGTCATTTGTATGGGGGCTAGGTCTGAACATGGACCGATTCTCACCAATTTCAATAGCGTTCATCCTATGGCCGCCAAAAGCTTATATACCAAAGGTCATCAAAATATATTTATATTTGCGACCTGCAGTTTGATTACAAGCTTTACATGGACACACAGACGGACGGACGGACATCGTTAAATCGAATCAGATAGTTATTCTGAGTCGATCGGTATAATAAAAGATGGGTCTAGGTCAAATATTTTTGGTAGTTACAAACAGCAGCACAAAGTCATTATACCCAAACCACATAGTGGTATAGGGTATAACAAACCACATAGTGGTATAGGGTATAAAAATAAAAATATCACAAAAGACACAACGCCACAGACAAAAAACCCATAACGTACATAAGTGTACCTTATATACCATCACTGACGGAACAAAAAGTAATGACACCAATATTTAATAACATAAAATAGCCCACAAACCTAACCACACACTAAACAAACTATTCACAAAAAAAAAAACAAGAATAGACAAATTAAAACAAAATAATGTTATTTACAAAATAACATGTAAGGGAAACGAGAACAAAAACTGTAAACAAGTGTACATAGGAACTACAAAAAGGTCGCTTGAAAAGAAAATGACAGAACACAAAGCAGACATAAGACACCAATGAATAAGCACAGCATTATCACAACATATACTAGAACACAATCACTCAGCTGATTTTGACAAGATTAAAATATTGGACATAGAAAATAAAAAGCTTACATATACAGAAAAAACTTACAACAACAATGAATACTAAAGAGGACAAAGACAAAATAATCAATCATTATCAAATAACATTTTAAATAAATGGATGGACATGTCTTAATTTTTACATATGAAATGTAAATGTAAAAGTTAAACATGACAAAAAACAATTAGGACAAGAGAAAACACAGATCACGTTAGTTAAAAAAATAACTGTATTTATTTATAAGTATCAAAATTGTGATTTATAGAATTAAATAAAGACATCCCCTGAAGAAGAAGCCATACAAACTTAGAAACGTTGGGAGAAAATTGCAAAAAATTTGTTTGCATTTAAATTGTGACCAACATAGCCGTTTTTCTTTGGAAAACTTTTACCAAAAACTAAAAATAAAATAAATAATAAAATAAAATTTTCTTTTTTTCTTTCTTCTTTCTATTAATTAATTTGCATGCATATGTCCAGGCATCTTTATTTTCAATTATATATTTTCTTTCCTAGTAATTATTTGCGTTTATATATGGTTCTTCCCTTGGCAATTGATTGGGTTACCGCTGTGCAGATATTCGCTCTGTACTCCTGTGCAATAGACCAATGATATCCGCTCAAGGTCTCTAACTAGGATGGGTCTCAATTTTACCAGGTTATTTTAATATTATTTCATTATAAAAATTTTCTTTCTTCTTTATCTATCTTGATATTTTCTATTCTGTACTAGTGATTAAATTTCCACCCCTAGCTATTATTTATTATCTCTAACTGTTCTTTATCTTTATAATATTTTAAACATATTAGATTTTTCTTATTAGATTTTTCATTCATTTATTTATCTATCTAATTAGACATTACAATAAATTTTAAGTCTAAAGTATTCAGCGTTTCCTTTTCTTTTTTTTTTCTGTTTTGATTTCTCGAATTTCCCTTTAGTCTTTAAAACACTTCCTTATCATTCTTATCGTTTTTTCCTCCCGTGTTGTGGGTCTTAATATGTCCTCTATTGTAGGGGCCCTTTTCATTCCTCTAAATTTCCAAAACTCCGTTAGCCATTTTAACCGCTCTTCTAATAGTTAGTTCGATCTTGTCCGCTAGCCATTATGAAAAATCTCTTTCCCGTTTCTCTTTAATTGTATTGTAAAAAAATTGTCTTCTTAACTGTATAAGTAATGTTCCCGATTGCCCAATCTTTGTTGGCGTAGATAATAGTAAAAATGCATATGTTCGCTAGATAGAATTATTCTTTTCCCACTTTCAGTCCTTCTTAGGTCCTTTTCTACTCCCGAGTCCTCTTCAGTCACCCAAAGAAAGGTTTCTGTGCTAGAGCCACCGGTATCGTAATCGCTAGACTCGTCGCTACTCATGCAAAAAATTTTTTTTTAGTATAATTTAATGCCCTTTCGTCGATTACCTTTGATTTACTGACGGTATAATATTTAATTATTATTTTAATTAAAAAAAAAATAAATATTGTTGTTCTATGTTCTAGTTAATATAATTAAATTGATTCTTACTTTATGATCAGGTGGAGTTGCTAGATTGGTGATTTAAAAAATGTCCAGTTGATGTCCTCTAAGGTGTTGGTATATTTGTTAATCGATGTTTTCTGCTCTTCTGAAGATTTCTTCGCAACAGTTTTTATTTCACAATAGAACTGCTGTTTTATGTAGTTATTGTAACTTTACTTGTTGTTTCTGTTCCAGCAACAGTAAAAAATTTTAGTAGCAACAGTTTTTTCACTTTCGTTTTTATTCAGCAAAAAAAAATTTCTTCCTTTTCTGGGACTTCTATTGTTGGCAGTAATGTCTTTCTTTAATATTTGAATTGTTAAAAATTGTTTTTGTTCTTCATTAAATGTTGGTTTTTTGCATTAATTTAACTTTTTCGCAAAATTTTTGTATTAATTTGACTTTTTCACTAAATGTTAATTTTTTGTATTAATTTAACTTCTTCACGTTTGGAGTTCTTTCAACTTCTTAGTTGAATTATTTGTACCGTTTAATCATTAACATGAACAAAGGACATATTATTCTTTTAATAAATGTCCTCCACGATATCCTTTCGACTGCGCCACTTTTGTTTTCGGTCTTTCAAAAACTTAAAAAAATGAAATCGCCCCACTTTTGACTTTTTTTATCTTTGAAAAACTTAAAAAGAAAAACACGATTTTGGTGAGCTCTTTTCATCTTCGAAAATAAAACTGAATCATTATTTAAAATTCATCAACTTATATACTATAATTACAATAGTAACTTAAAAACTATTTTTATTAAATCAGCATACGTGTGTTTTGTTTCCGTTATTTGTATTCCGTTTTCTTGAGAAAAATGTCTACAAAAAAAAAAAAAAAGATCTATTGTGTTGTTTTTTCGGAAAAACTTTAAATTTTGGTTAAAATTTACCATATGTTTGCCGATTAATTTCGTCGATTTAGCATAAATGTATTTTGTTTCCGTTAATGATATTGGTAACAAAACAAATTTATGGATGATCCCATTAATTTATTCTTAGGAAAAATGTCTGCAAATAAAAGAAGTATTTTGATGAATTGCATTTTTGTTGTGAGTACGAAATGCAATTTTAAAATTTGCTTTGTGACAATTCCCGTGAATTGTGAAATAATTTAAATAATATTGGCTCGTGCCAAGGGAATAATGGGAGACATCATAACACATTTAAATAATATTGGCTCGCGCCAAGGGAATAATGGGAGACATCGTAACAATGCGTCTGCAAATCTATGTATATCGCCGAGTGTATTTTCTGATGTCAAAACATAACGAGGTACTTTAGCGTTGTGTATATTTGCTAAATCCTCCTTTATTTGGAGCCAAAGTTTTACGAGGTTAGAGTTGACACGTTCATCCCAACCGATATTTTATACCCACATTTCCTGGAGCAACATCTTGCAGCGAATAACGATAGGGCTTAAGAGACCAAGCAAATCAAATATCTTTGCTACTATGGATAAAGTTGACCGTTTAGTGGGGAAACTTACGTCGGGAAATTTGAAACGAAACAAAAAATTATCTTGCCTTGGATTTCAGGACATGCCAAGAGTTTAAGTGATTTCATTTTCACTTTTTTTATTGTGAAATATATGCTTTCTTCTTCTCTAGCACGCATCATTGAAACAAAATTAAAATTTGCATATTAATTACAGTATTAATTTAAATATGTCTGAAAAATGACGTCAAATCTAACAAATAAAAATTTTCGCTTCAAAGCATCATCTCAAGTATATGTAAAAAGTGCACTATGTAGTATGTTCAAACCGTACATCAAATATGGCAACTCTTACGAAATTGAGAATAGTGGAAATTAGAAGTATAAGTAATAATATTCAAAAAATTCAAAATTAACGATTGTTTGTTTGTACAGAGTTGTATCTTCTTACATTAATACGAAGTAAAAGCTGTATGGTATGAAAACTGATTCTTAACCACACTGCTCGTAGGCCTGACTTTAGGTGAGTGGGTTAAAGCGCAGACCAAAACTTGCAAGTACAAGCGTATGTGAGGTTCAGGTTCAAACCTCACGGCCGCCATGATCAATCCATTCAATTATATATGCCAGAAACCGGTCCGATTAAGAATACAGTGTAGTTATGAATTTTTGAAATATATGCTTTCTTCTTCTGTACCACGCATCATTGACACGAAGTTTTGTTGAGGTACTTTGATGCTTTATGACACAGTGATGAGGAATAATATAGTAAGGGTGTGTTAAAGACAAATTGTAGAGTGACATATGACCTAAAGCCATATATTCGTTCATAAAATCGACAACATTGATTTTAAATCAGAATCGCGTTCTAATCTGCGTTCTAGCGTTAAAAATCGTCTACGAAAAGTTTCAAAAGACTCACCCAAACAGTCCGGACTGACCTTGAAAGGTAATCTGACTGCAATACGACCATCAGCATTAATTTTTACATTGTTAACAAATTGTTCTTCACAGCCTCTTTCTTCTGCAGTAAAACTTTGGGAACCACTAGTATACTCTTTCACTTCCCAAAACATTTTCAAAGTGCTGTCTAAAGCTTCTGTCGAAGAATCGATAACCAAGTTGCATGTAAGAGTCGTAGAAGCAGATTGAGAGTTAAATTTTCCACCAACAACCCATCCAAAAACTGCATTAACCAAACAAGGCACGCCTTCTCCTAGCAAAATGCGTCCATCGAGCAATAAATCAATAATGGAGGTTGAAGAACGATGGGTCAGCTAATTCGATCGTTTCAGGAATTTACCAATTTGATGTCTTATAAATTCAGGTTGTTAAGTAGAAATTGACTTTGTCACAGCAAAGGTTGAGAACCACTGCAATTAGCCAATACGTGATTTAGTCGTAGCTGCAACTGAAAATTTGATTTTTTTTTGATCGTTCGGACTTCACCGATACCAGAACATCTTGAGAATTTGGACGAGCCTTTTAGCAATTGATTTCAGAACAGAAATCAAGTAGTACTCTTACCGGTTGAAATGATCCATATTTGGGTTTAATGAGAACCACAGCACTTGATATTATTGCCGTCTTGAATGAACTGGCTACTAATGACACAAGAATACCATGCCCAGTTGAAGGCTTTTGGTTTTGACCAAGATTTGATGATGATGTTCCAGATTGATCGGGTATCATGAAAATATGAAGAGTAGAATGGTGTGAGGACTGGCAAACTCGGCAACGAGATTTAGAGGGACATTTCAAACCCAAATGACCCTTACGAAGGCAATTGATGCAATCTCCATTACGTTGTGCAAACTTAAATCCTTCCGACACTACGAGCGATAAAAACGAAGTACAGGTTGCAATATTATGTTCATAGCTGTTGCAGTATGAACAGGCTGAATTGACGTTCGATTTTGGTTGGAAACCACTATGTTTATGATTTGAATCACTCTTCTTACCATGACTTTCCAAAATTTGACATATATTGTAGCAAGTGTCCCAAGACGGTAGTGATTTAAATTCCTGTTTTTTGTCATAATTTTTTCTAGATCCATCATCCAGCTACATCCATTTCCGAGCCAAGTGATAAAAGCGAACCACTAATAGCCGAAACAGCATCCATGATGTTACGTAATGAGACACAATCAACCTTGGGCATTCGAGAAACATTAAAAAGAGCAGTAATATTTCAAGGAAAATTAATACATTATTGTCATATCGTTCCTGTAACCGCTCCAGAGCCTTGGGGTAATTCTCATCCGTTACCTGGAACTGTTCCACAAGAGCTAAAGCAGGGCCAGAAAGGCAATTCAATATATATCAACAGCAGTGATCGAAGAATTCTCATGGACCATATTATTGAATGTTGTTATAAATCTTTTGTAGTCATGGCAACTTCAACAATGACAATCGGCTTTGATGTATCACCCCCGACATTAAAGCGTTAACAAAACTATGTTCCGCTGAAGTTGAGCAACGACTTTTATTTATATGGGACAACAATTTTGCTTTGGCCGCGATGAAAAATTCTTCTAAATCTCTTCGAGCATTATCATTAGGGCTTAAATATTAAAGTTGTCCTTGTATGTAACAAATTCCTTAAAGTAATCTTCTAAAATTTGATTTCCGGCATTTCAAAGTGGTTGCATATACTTTGTCGCCATCTTTTTCATTTTTCTTTTCTAGGTTAGTTATGTTTCGTTTCGTGGTTGATCTTTGCTGTTTCAACGAAGCTAAGTCTGAGCCACTAGTATTAATAGTTTCATCATCATTGTTAGCCATTTTGAAAAATCAAAAATTAAAAAAAATACAAAGAACCACTTCGGAATTGAAACACTTATTTACTTTATTTTTTTTTTTTTATTTTTAGACTACATATTAATTTTTTTTAAAACCATCTATATTTATTGAATTTTCACATAGGCTTGTGAACTAACAATAAGTTATTCAAATCTAAAACTTAACTATAACTTAAAAATTAAATCCAGCCAGTGCCAGACAAAATTTCATTTATTCTATATACATAATATAATGATAAAAAATTGTTTGTATATCAATCCATTTTTCATCCAATGAGATCAACAGTCTCCCTTCTTCTTAAGCGTTGGTGGATACGATTAACTGAATACCATAGCACAAAATGGGTTTGAAAATCAAGAGCTTACAATCGAGACTTAATTTCTAGTTCCTAACAGTTAGCCATGTGAATTGGACTAATTTCAATTTTATTTGTGTTAATTTAGCATCTATATGATTTTTCCAGGTGAACCGACGATCAAGATGTAGTCCGAGATATTTAACAGAGGAATGTTGAGGTATAGGCTGGTTCCTTATACGAATTTGAGGGCAAGTCTCCCTTCTTAGGTTAAAAGTTATGTGGATACATTTTTGTTCATTTACGTTAATCTACCACATATCTAGCCAATTTTCCAGCTGTTCAATATGGCTCTGTAAAAGAGATGCTGTTAGGGGGTTTTCGTGAACGCTTAAAATTGCAGTATCATCCGCAAGAGTCGACGTAAGTGTATCTTGATTTCTTGGCATGTCTGATGTGTAAAGGATGTACAGAAGCGGGCCCAAGATACTACCTTATAGTACACCAGCATGAATTGCCTGTGGAGGGCTCACAACGTTTTTCTCTTTTATAGAGAATTTTCTATTAATTATATAGCTCTCCATTAGCTTGTGTGTGGTCGGGGGGCAACAACAACAAGATGTAGTCCGAGATATTTAATAGAGGAATGTTGAGGTATAGGTTGGTTCCTTATTCGGATTTGAGGGCAAGTCTCCCTTCTTAGGGTAGAAGTTATGTGGATAGATTTTTGTTAATTTACTTTAATCTTCCACATATCTAGCCAATCTTCCAGCTGTTCAATATGGCTCTGTAAAAGAAGAGATGCTGTTAGGGGGATTTCGTGAACGCTTAAAATTGCAGTATCATCCGCAAGAGTCGCAGTAAGTGTATCTTCATTTCTTGGCATGTCTGATGTGTAAAGGATGTACAGAAGCGGGCCCAAGATACTACCTTGTAGTACACCGGCATGAATTGCCTGTGGAGGGTTCACAAAGTTTTTCTCTTTTATAGAGACTTTTCTATTAATTATATAGCTCTCCATTAGCTTATGTGTGGTCGGGGGCAACAACTGTTTAAGTTTATAGAGGAGTCCCTCATGCCAAACTCGGTCGAAGGCTTGCGAGACGTCTATAAAAAGTGCATAGCAGTACTTTTTATCTTAAAAAGCTCCTCTTATTGCACTTACAATTCTTGCTCAGTGGTGCTCTGTGTTCGTCTGAAACCAAATTGATATGATGGAATGACATTATTTTGATCTACGGATATTGAAAGTTTGTTTACCAAAATTCTCTCGAATAATTTTAACAATTTGGACAGTAAACTTATTGGTCTATATCCCCATTCTGGGGGAAAATGTCCAAGGCGTATTAAAGCATTAAAAATAAACAGAATTATACTGATCCCATCGATCCCCGATGCTTTTGGGGTTTAAACCAACAATAGCCTTTTCGACCGCTCGAATCTCAAAACGAAGGGACACTGCTCTATGCTGTGAAGTAACAGGTGGCAACTCGTTAATAGAACTAGGGGTTATATTTGGAGTAAAACTTTTTTAGATGATCCACAAACTTTCCTCCCTTCTGTTTGTCATTCCTAGCCCATCCTCCACTTTCCTTTCTTAGAGGAGGCCTTCATACAACATGTCTTTTAAGATTTTTTATAGCACGCCACAAAGAGTAATCAGTTTTTCTGTTGGATCCAGTTTTTCAAGGAAACGATTCAATTTAGCGTTTCTTTGTGTTTCAAGCAGTTTCCGTAGGCTTTTCGTGCATTCTTTCAATTGTTGCTTAAGTTGAGGAGATCTTTGCAGTTGACACTCTCTTCGAATTCTTCTTCTTTCACCTAATAGCCTTTCAACATCTACAGAAGTAGTTCTATATGAGCTGGTGTGACGAGGAGGTTTAGTAGCAAGTTGAGCAGCTAGTTTGATATTTTGTTCGAAGTTAACAATCGAGAGGTCAATATCATCTGGTGTTCTTAGCGGAAAGCTTTCTGTGCAATGGGTACTAAAAAACTTTTTGTATTTTAGCCAATCAATATTACTTAAAAGCCTTAAATCACCAGATGGGGTCACAATTTTTTGGCGGTTCGAAATAGTAACAATAACGGGTGTGTGGTCAGACGAGAGTTCCAATGAAGATTCTATATGCACAAGTTCTTTTGCTATGTTCTTTTGCCCATCTTTTGGCCAGTACGTTGATTCTCCGCTTGAGACCACATCCATAGCCATTTTAGGAATTGTGTTGAACAAAATACGACCCTTCGAAGAAATTAGCCGTGACCCTCAGAAGGTATGCTTGGCATTAAAATCGGCAGTAACTATGAAACGAGGGCCTAGTGATTAAAAAAAACGTATATTGATTTTCTGATATAGAAAAATTTGGGGGAGGATATATTGATGAAATCACTAGGCTGTTTCCAAGTTATTCAAAGCAAATAGCAGTAGCTTGAGGGTAGTTTTCACAATGATGACGCATTGAATGTTTTTATCTGGATTGAATTAGGATAGCTGAGCCACCACATGCTCCTTGGATCCTTAGTATCATACAAGGTGTATCCGCGTAGTGAAAAGAGACTCCTACGAGTCAAGTGAGTTTCAGAGACAAGCAAAATATCAATTTTATTGTCTCTAAGAAAATGATCAAGTTCGTCTTTATGTTGGCTTAAGCCGGTTGCGTTCCAGAAACATATTTTTAAACAGTTCGTGGTTTGCTTAGCATAGCTTGCAATATCATGGATTGCATTTTCATCATCTCATGCGTCATGTTGTCATAGCGTTCGTAAATGTGTTTATCGTTTGAACAAGTGTATCGAGGGTCTACTCAAGTTTACTTTGATTTTTATTCGGGGGATCGCATTCTAAATTTGTTACAGCAGGGTGTGAACGTACTACATTAGCATATGATTGAATATTTTGCGGTTGGCTTGCATTAATTGGATAATTTCTAGGAGCAGCTGTATTAATATTTGATGATTGCGGGTAAATTGTTTTCGATATGAGTGAGTAAACTGGGCGGCCCCTGTAATTTGCGGTGTGATTTTTACCACAGTTGCTACATTTTTTTTACCTTATCAGCTGTTTTTGGTTTGTCACACTGACTAGTAATATGCAACTCACTACAAACGACACATACTGGTGGTAGCTTGCAGTATGCCCTAGTATGCCGGAACTCCTGGCAGTTTAAGCACTGAACCGGCCCTGTTCTTTTATGGGGCTGTTCCACGGTAATTTTTCTATGTAGAATATACCTCATAGTGTAGATTGGGTGTACTTGATTTTTCTTTAATATTATATCCCCGGGTTCTAACTCTACGCGGAAAAGACGATGTGGGATATGTTCGCGGTTTCTGATGTTTACAACTTTAAACTTGAATCCCTTTTTCGAGTTTACTTTTCAACTCGAGCGGGTCGTCACACAAATCAATACCCTTTATAACGACTTGAAGGCCCTTGACGCTCTTCAATTGATAGGTGTAAAAATTTTTACCCTGCTTTTCGAATGAGGATATAATTTTACGGAAATTATCTTCGTGATGGATCTGAATTTTTGTCTCAAATTTATTACCTTGTTTTATGGGGATAACGTAAAATGAATTTTCCCCAGTTAATTCTGCCAAGTTTCTCACTAAGTTATTAGAATTTTGTGCGCGTAAGTACATTGGAGGTGGTTTAGAGGGCTTATCTTTTGTCGGAACATCACCACTTACCTCGTCCAAAGGGGAAAAACGATTTTGGCATTCAATAGCAGCATCGTCCTTTAGCTGCTTCGATGATGAGGCAATTTTAGCAGATTTCGGACTGCGTTGCCTATGGTTGTTGTTTATGGTTTTTGTGTTATTGTTGTTTGAGTTAGAGTTAATTTGGTGTGTTATTATCGTGTGTATTTTTATTTGCTATTTCAAACTCAGTATTTGTCGTTTTTTCCAACGCCCTTATTTTATCATATTCTAGAAGGGCAGGAGAGGATGATCGTGCTCTTGCATATGGTTTCGCGGTTAACTAATGTTTGTTGTAGTTTGTGTCTTGTAAATTTCTATTGTTATTGCATTCTGCATAATAAACTAAATATGCATTTTTGCCATTAATGCTGAGTCTCCTCTCACTTTATAGATAATAAGACAAAGAGTGGGTATAGGGAAACAAAAGAATATCTCTTTGTATGTTCTATAACTTTCTATGTATGTAAATGAAAAAGCGCGATTTTATTTTTATATATGTACCACCAGTGTTGCCATAATTTGAAATTGTAAAGATGCTAAATTGCAAAAAAAAAATGCTAAAACGTATTGGAGTCAAAAAAAAAAGATGCTAACTTTACTTTCAAATTTCATTACCCTTATATTGATAAATTAAATACTTATTAATAAATTCATTGGTTTTAAATCGAAAAATTAATATAAAAAATAAGTTTCGATTTATATTTTTTAAATTTTATTTAAAATTATTTTGGATTTCATCTGTAATTTTTTTAACATCAAATTGAGTTTTTTTAATTTTAAATTAAATATTTTTAATTTTAGAGGGATTTTTTTTTAATTTCAAATATAACAGAATTTACATTATCAAAAGATACGATTATATTACAATAATTGGTTTATGGAAACTAATATTTCTGTGATGTCTTCATCTTCAAGTTCTTCTTGGCTCTGATATTTTTCTGACGATCGGCTTTTATCAACGACATCGCTCGGTATATTGTAAGTGTAACAGCACCCATTTTTCAATTTCACACCTTCTTTTATACGTATTACAGAACACAACAACTCGGATTTTATTCTGTTCAAAGTTTGATTTTAACTAAAGTCATTAAACTAAACAAACGTTCAACTTCGGCTTTTGAGAAAGACAAAACTAATAAAGACAATACAAATATTGATAACTCTTTAAATGGATTTTCGCCAACAGAATTACTGTTAGCTTCAATCCATA
Source organism: Cordilura impudica (assembly GCA_963682025.1). Lineage (NCBI taxonomy): Eukaryota > Metazoa > Arthropoda > Insecta > Diptera > Scathophagidae > Cordilura > Cordilura impudica. Next base: position 172,048,293 of record OY821519.1, on the reverse strand, counting down.
AAGAGGTGTTATTCAGTGTTGTATCCCAATATTGTTCTGTGATATAACTCCATTGGATTTGAATTTTTTTCTGTTTCAGATGATCTAAATTTAAACTTTTCTAATATAATAGTTATCGGCTCTTTTATCCGGTTTTCTTCTATTTCAAAATGTTTTGTTATATTTGTTGAAAGAAAATAGCAGAGTGGTAAAAAGAGTAGTACACAAAATTCTCGTATTACACTTTGAGAAATTAAAACAATACCATTAAAATTAAAATTGTATATTCAAAAATAATGAAAAAATAACAAAAAAAAAAAATGCTAAAAGCAACTTTTTGTTAATAAAAAATGCTAAGTTAGCATCTAGCATCTTTTCATAAATTTTGGATGCTAAACGACAAAAAAAGTTGCTAAATCTAGCAACTAAAATGCTAAAATGGCAACACTGTGTACCACTTATATATTTATAATAACGGCACTGTTTAAAAATTCCAAATCTTAATATACATAAAAATTCCACAAAAGCGCAAAAAAATTGTCACCCAAATTATTTCGATGAGCAAACAAAGATTGTTTAAACGAATTGTTTTACTAACAAAATTTTATTTGGCAGCGGCTCTACGGGCCATTAGATTTTTATGCGAACAAAAAATATTTTGAAAATTAAAATTTAATTAAACACTGACCGTCCTGTCACGATCCCCAAAAATGTTTGATCTAGAATTATAGTTAGTTCTTTAATGTTTTTTATTTGAAGATTTGACTACGACTACTTGGTCTTAAAACTAATTTACAATTTATTTATGTAAATCACAAGACAAAGTAAATAGCAAACTACTGAACGAAACGAAGAATTAACTCTCACTCGATAATATGAGAGACGTATGTATATTGTATTAACATAGCAACAGTGTTTGTTGTCGGTTAGCTAACTACAATATACAACACGTAAACAAGTAGGGGAAGGGATAGACAAAAGACAAAACAATAACAGTGACGACACCATTAACAGTGATGGCACCATGATTGGTGATCTGACCCGACATCGTTGTCGGTGTAGTTGGGTTGTTTCGGTTTGCCCCGTCTGGCAATAAATCTTCGAGGTGATGCGGCAAATGCTACTGTAGATAATTCTGTCACTAATTCGATGTGTATTGCCTTGGTACATATTCTTAATAGCATTCAATTTATTGACGATAAACATAAGAGAAAAAATTCGATTAAACAATATGAATTCGATGTTTTTACTTTTTATTTTAAATGCTTCTAATTTTTTTTAAACAAATTTTTAAAATTTTTTACAATGTTTTCTGATAGGAATAATTGCACGTAATTGAAGAAAAAAGGAGGCGCTTTAATTTTATTTTGTACTTTTCCGACTTGGTTGGTTTGGTTTTAGACTATACGTTTTTCAATGTTTATTCTAATTAAGTATACAATTTTTAAAGTGGCATCGTCTGACCGTGAACCGTTATTTATTTTATATAGTTATGTGTTATTTTAATATAATGGTGGGGATTAATTATTATGTAATAAAATAGGAGAAGTTATTTAATGTATCGGTGTAAGTACAATGTTTTTATACAAACAGAAAAGTTGAGAGCAATTAAAGGTAGATAAATGTAGAGATATAGAATGTTGTCTTTACTTAATATTAGCGGAAATAATTCCCTCCTTCGTAAATGAGTTCGGTGAGTCGAGTTTACCTTCAGAGCCGCTGCCTATATTAAATACTGCCAATTTCGCCACTGGTCGTTCTAGTATGCTGTTCTTGGTTCTCACCTTCACTTTTGACCATCTTTGGCAGCCACTGTGTCGATTACTTGTTGACAAATTGACGGTTTTGAATTAACTGCATAATATTTTTTCAGCAGCCTTAAAAATTGTGCGTTGTCAGAATATATTTCCTTAGGCGTTCCGCGTCTTGAAATAAAGTTGCGAATATACATGATACATGAGCTGGTGTTAAAACTGTGTGCTACTTCGACATGTATTGCACGAATTGTTAGACAGGTGAGGATAACGCCCCACCTTTTCTCTCGTCTTCTGCCAACTGTTATAGGCCCGAAACGCCTACAAAAGTGAATGGTCGTTCGAATGCAGCGAGCCTTGCTGCTGGCAATGGTGCCATTTGTGGAGTAGCATTATAAAGTTGGCACCACTGACGAATTGCTGGAATTTCCTGGGGTCTATTCGTAATTACTTCAAGACAGTTTTAGCATCACTCCAGCATCAGTTTTTCTGCGGAATAAATGCATTACTCATTTAGCTAGTTATGCGCCTAGTTAAGCTGCTTATAGCTCAAGCTTCGGAACCAATAGTGGTTTTAGTGGTGCTACTTTACTTTTTGCGACGACTAGAGTAACAGTTATGATGTTATTTTTGGCGATGCGTAGATAGCATATCACAGCATATGCATTTTCGCCAGCGTCCACAAAGGTGTGCCGTTGGACATCGTTGGCTGTTGACAGTAATGAAGAGTAGCATCGTCGTAGTCTTACAGCCGTTATGAGTTGTACGTAGAATTTCCATCTCCACCATTTTTGTTGAGAGTATCACTCAGCGGTTCATCCAAGTCTATACCGGAATGCCATATATCTCGAAAATATATTTTTAGTCCTACAGTATAGCAGGAAACAAAACCGAGAGGGTCGAATATTGACATCAGTACCTGTAGGGTTTCTCGCTTAGTCGGTATTGTTGATTCATTCAACACATCACGTCGCAAATCTACAAATGTATCTAAACTCGTCACTATTTGGGTCCCAATACATACCTAATATTTTAGTAGTGGAGCCCCTGTCTTTTATCGTCTGATCGGCCAAGAGGTTGTCATCAAGATGTTTTAAAACTCTTTCAGAATTGGATGCCCAGCAGCTGCGTGAATTTCTTTGACGAGCGTCGCTAACTATATTGCTTGTTCATCAACGTCGGTACTATCGACGAAGTCATCAACGTAGTGGTTTTTCTTTACTGCTTCAACTGCTCGGGGATATTTATGTTAACTTTAGGGAACATCTCCGACATACCGCCTGCCTACTCGAAAGTTCAGTAAAATTGCCACGAGAGAATTGAGCAGGTCCGGGCCAGTCATCATAAAGTCATTCAGTGACACACCATTTGATTAAGCAGCGGCGTCCTAAACTAGCTGGATTTTTTCAGGTTTGTTTATGTTCGCAACGACAAATATTGGCAAGTACCAGGTTGTGTCATATCGCACCTCTCATTCATTTGGAGTAAGTTTTTTTGCATATCCTTTCGAAACAAGATTATTGATTTGTGTTTCTATAATTGATTTTAAAGTTGGGTTATTTATAAATTTAATTTGTACGCACATCAGATGATTAAAGGCATATTTATAGCTGTCCGGTAGTTGAACGTTCTGGTTGCGCCATAACAATCCAACCTCATATCGACGGTTGATTTTTTTATATGTTTGTTGTAATATTGTCATGGACTTGTTTTCATCGGATGATATAAGCTGAGTAGTGAGCTTGTGGGGTTTCTAAATCACTTTTCTAGAACATTTTGATGCATTAAGCTCTTTTAGGTTGGCAGCTCCATTTTTTTGGCTGGCAACACTATTTTTTAGCAAAGTCACAAACCTAAATGCAGTTTTCATATTGTTTGAATTACCCACTAACTATTATTATTATTCATGTTCAGAAACTTAAATGCAGTTTTTCAAACAGTTTGACAGTTTTGATACTGCTTGAATCACCCACTAACTATTATTATTATTCATGTTTAGAAACCTTTTAAATTTTTTTTTGTATCGCCCTCTGTTAAAAATATTCCCACCTTGTTTAACAAACCAAAAGCTTAACTTAAAATTGTTCACTCACACAAACATGTTAACAAACAGTTCTTTTTCCGTTTACATAAACGCAAACATACAAAATTCAAAGTGTAAAACATGTTTACTGCTATGTTAAAGATTAAAACATTTTTTTTGTTAAAAGTAGGTGGCAACTTTTTATTCCGTTAACTTTGAATACTTAACAGTTTTGATTTTCTTTTTTATTTTACCTTCATCGTTAACTTTGAATATTTAAGAGTGAGTAGAAAATGTTGATATTTTTTTAGAGGGCAATATTTATTTAATTTTTTTCATAACATCTAGATGACACTCTTTTTCATACAGTTTTAATTTTCTTTTTGAACAATTTGAATTCTAAAACAAAATAATTCTAAATAATTCAAATCAATTTTAATGTTTTAGTATCGTATTTTTTATACTAAGTTTTAATTTCACAATATTGTGAAATCACATAATTAAATGTATCCATTTTAATATTTATTTACTAAATTTGTTATTACATCGCAACAAATCTTTGTATTTTTTTTTTAAATATTAACGATTTTCAAATATTACCGATTTTCAAACAATTTTTCGTATTAAAGTTTTAATATATTTTATTTTTTTCTTATATGTTGTCTTAATTAATAAAATTTTAAATCTTTATAAAATTACACTTTTTACGTCTAAAATAAAAGAATAAAATATTTTAAATGTAGTTACATTGCATTTTTCCTTAGAACATTTCAAAGTACGGTAGATAGGTATTTTTAAGTTAGTTATTTTTTTGTTTTACAAAGAATAATTTATTTAGAAAAGATTTTTTTTTAATAGTTTAAGTGTTTTCCTTTATAGAGTTATATGGTTTTTATTAAACCTATAAGTAATTCAATGAAAAAATTTATCATATTTTAATTTTTATTTCAAAATATGTATATTTGAAATCATATTTCACATAATCAAATATTTTAGCTATTTTTATTTTATTTTCAAGTGTCTTTCAGTTAGTAACTATACGAGTAGTCCTTTTCGTTTCCAATATATTTTAGCTTCTTTATTAAGTACAAATATATGCGTTAAGTTCGAATTTAAATACATTTTATATATTCTATTGAGGTTTTATAAAGCTGACATCATATTTTTCATTCACAAAACCAATTTTTTTAAATTTATTTGAGAAAATATTCGTTTATTCAAGTCTATATGTTACTTTCTATTGAATTTTTATTTTTTGTTTCTTATTAAGTTAAACTATGACCAATTTTAATACCACTTTTCAGACTTTAATATTTATACCCTATACCACTATGTGGTTTGGGTATAATGACTTTGTGCTGCTGTTTGTAACTACCAAAAATATTTGGCCTAGACCCATCTTTTATTATTCCGATCGACTCGGAATCACTTTCCGAGTCGATTTAGCGATGTCCGTCCGTCCGTCCGTCAGTCCGTCTGTGTGTCCATGTAAACCTTGTAATCAAACTACAGGTCGCAAATATGAATATATTTTAATGACATTCGGTATATAAGCTTTTATCAGCCATAGGATGAACGCTATTGAAATAGGTGAAATTCGGTCCATGTTCAGACCTAGTCCCCATACAAATGACGCCTATGAAATCGACTTAAACTGTCATAAGATCCAAATTATCATATAGATCTCGGTCAAAATGGGTGTGAGTGTTTATTACATCTATTTATCATTTGTCCAAAAACAAGCCCCATATGGCAATTCTTTGCCATAGCCCCCATATAAAGCTGCTTCCCGATTTTCACTGAAATCTATCAAAAAACAAAAATATTGCACAGATTTTTCTCAAATTTTGTTTGTATATATTTTTTGAAAATATAAGTGACTTTACCAAATATGGTCAGGATCAGTCCATTTTTCGACCTAGTCCCCATATAAATATAGCATCTGATATGAACTTTTTCATATCTGCAGCCAAAAAAAATAATAACAATGCCACTCAAATTTGGTTTATGCTTATTTTCTATATCCAATTAGTTGTTCCGAAGAGATAGGATCTCTAAACCATGGTATAGGCTATGGTATAGTCGGTCTGGACCGACTATAATTTTCTCACTTGTTATTTACTAGATTTGTTATTGCATCAAACCAAATTTTTATTTTTTCAAATATTAACCATCAAACCTTTATTTTTTTCAAATATTAACGATTTTCAAACAATTTTTTTATATTTGCTTTTTAATTTTTTAATTTAAGTTTTCAGGTTTTCAATTTTTAATTCAAGTTTTTAGTTTACCCTAAGATCCAAATTGTCGTATAGATCTTAGTCAAATTGGGTTTATATGTGTTTATTACATCCATTAATGAGTAGTCCAAAAACGTTACCTATGGGACAAGTCTTAGCCATAGGCCCCATATAGAGCTGCTTCCCTTAAATCTATCAAAAACCAAAAATATTGCACAGATTTTTCACAAATTTGGTTTACATATTTTTTCAGAATATAAGTGACTTTACCAAATATGGTCAGGATCGGTCCATTTTTCGACCTAGTCCACATATAAATATAGCACCCGATATGAAATTTTCCATATCTGCAGCCAAAACAATTAATAACAGTGCCACTCAAATTTGGTTTATGCTTACTTTCTATATCCAATTCGTTGGACCGAAGAGATAAGGTCTCTAAAGGTATAGGGTATCGTATAGTCGGTCTAGAATTTTGTCGTAGGTTTTTATTTTTAAATAAATTACACGACAATTTGTGTTTTTATCATTAAATTTTTATTTAATGATTATTTATTTTAAAACTTATTTTATTTATTTAATATTTTTTATACCGTATTATAAATTTAATATTTTACTATATAATTATGTACTTGATTTAAGGATAAGTGATAAGTCACAAACTTTTAAAACGTTTGCCTTGGCTTCCGAAATCAGACTCTGGCGTCATCTAGTTTACAAGTCCTCTTATAATAATCACAAATAATAACAATGTAATGTAAAAAGGTTAAACTACTGTTCATGATTGTGCATGCCTTTCTATTTACTCTTACACGAAAGCAACAATATAAAACTGGGCATGCAGAATCATGATTTACCCTTGGCAGCAAGACGAACATAAAAGATTATTGATTTTACCCAGTAACCAAACTTTATATCAAAACAGGTTTTTGTAGAACAAATTTGGGCATGTAGAATCATTTCACTTCTCTTACATACACATTGTGTATGTAAGAAAGTAGACATGATTGTGTATGGTTGATCATAATTAATGTTCTCACCTAGTAACAAAGTAATAGTTCAAACACAGTTTTTTAACATAACAAAAATGCATTTGTATTGTTTCAAAAAATATATGTAAACTAAACAAAAACAAAAAATGATCTTAATGAACACTAAGTAATAATAATAAGGGCATTCCAATAGTACTGTATACGTTTGTATATAAATGGGTTTATATATACATATAACTCCCCCATCGTTAGATTGATGCTCCGAGGAAATTTACTTAAAAGTATGAATAAATTACATACATTTTGTTATTCAACAATTATCCTTTATTAAAAAACTTATTCAAAAACGCCAAAGGCAAGGTAGACAAGTTAGACGTGTGTAATGTGGTATATGAAAGGCACAAGAAATGAACAATGTGACCAAGTCTACATAGGGCAAACAAAACGATCACTGAACACAAGACTAGCAGAACACGAAACAGATATCAAAAAGAAAACAAGTACCACCGGCATTGCACAACATATGTTAGATCATGCACATACACCTGAATTTGACAAAACAAGAATACTAGACATAGAGAATAAACAAAACAAAAGATTAACACTCGAAAGTCTACGAATAAGACAAAAAGCAAACAGTACAATGAACCATAAAGAGGACATAGACAAAATAAGTGTAAATTATAATATATTATTGTCTTAAATTATAAACTAAGTAGGTATAATAAATTTAACTGTAATTTTGGTGTAATAATTGCAATGTGTTTTTAGTGTAATAAAATCTCCCTAAAGAATGCGGGAAAGTCCGGCGAAACGTTGAAGAAAAAAGAACAAATTCGTTTTTCTTTTCTTTTTACTCTCGACCAGTATAGCCAAGTAAGTGTACAACTATAGTATATGTAGATCGCCAATAGTATAAGTGGATCTATATATATAGTATACGATTGATTTATATTCATATAGTATACAAAATAGTGTATGTGTATGTTGGGTAGGGTGACAACTAGGACTTGTTAGAACCGGGCCAGTTTTAGGAGGAACTTTGTCATATGCTTTCCTCAAAGCAGTTCTCGGGTGCACGCTAGATGCACTTATTTCAGTGTATTGCACTTTGGCAGTATAATGCCAGTATTTTTACCCGTTGGCAGATTATGCCAGTGAAACAACTCTCTTTTAAGGTTACAAGTTGATTCTGATTTATTTTACAAAAATGTTGGTCTTTTATATGCTAACAATTTAATATAGTCATCTCTTTTCAATGCATGACATTCTTCACACACATACTATAATTCATATTTCCTTTGCATTGATTTTTGAACATTGGACTCAACTAGCCAATCAGTTTACATTCAAAAATTAACCCAAATTTTTCTCCTCAAAAATTGAGTGACATTCCTATTGATTATTCTTCAACTCAGTTGAAGTTCATTGGCACAATCTGAATCTTTACAAATTTGTCACTTTGCTTTAAGTGGAATACAATTACACTAAGTGACCCAATAATTTATTGTTTCGAAATATGACCCTTTCTGGTATGTATGGAATGTGTGAAAAGAAATGCATGAGTAACTAAAATAGAAACAAATTTATATAAATAAACAAATAAACATGTGCATGTGCGGAAAGTAAACAAATAAACATGTGCATGTACATAAAGTAATCAAATAAAAATAAAAACAAATGAGTAGGTATGTTACATCACCACACAACAATTATCCTTTAAATTCTTCTATACACATTTTTGTGATTACCTACTTATTTGAATAATTTATTGTATAATACTCGTAGTACAGTTTATAAAATTTTCATTAAAAATTACAAATTGTTATTTAGAAAATAGAATTATTCCTTTTTATACTTACTAGCAGATTCCCTCGAAATTCGAGTGCAAATTCTAGGAAATTTTATTTTTTCTTTAAATAAAGACCGTAAAGGTATGCTAATCAATAATAGCCAATTCACAAATCAACACAAAAAACAAACTCATTTTTATCACAAACACATTAACAAATTTAATAAACACACACATAGCATTGTATAATTTTATGTATGTAAAGGGTGATTTTTTAGCTATTATCTTTTTGGCAACACTGGTTTAAACAGCTGACGCACGTTTCGTGTTTTGTTTCATTGTCAAACATCTTCAGTTTGGTCTATAATTTAACCATGAATCGTCTTACAAACGAACAACGCTTGCAAGTTATTGAATTTTATTATCAAAATGCGTGCTCTGTTAACAAAGTTCATCGCGCGCTTCTTCCATTTTATGGTCAGTTTAATCGACCCACTGAAGCGGCTATTCGGGCTATTGTGACTAAATTTCGCACCAAATTTACATTGTTGGACATTAAACCACCAACACGCCTACGTAGAGTGCGAACTGAAGAAAATATCGCAGCTGTATCGGCCAGTGTTAATGATGACCATCAATTATCGATTCATCGCCGTTCGCAGCAATTCGGCCTCTCAACAACGTGGAAAATTTTGCGGAAGGATTTAGGTGTGAAGCCTTTCAAAATACAGCTGGTGCAAGAATTGAAGGCGAACGACTTACCGCAACGTAGAATTTTTGGTGAATAGGCTCTTGGAAAGTTGGCCGAAGATCCACTTTTTTTACCGAAAAATTGTGTTCAGCGACGAAGCTCATTTTTGGCTCAATGGGTACGTAAATAAGCAGAATTGTCGATTTTGGAGTGAATGTCAGCCAGAAGCATTGGAAGAGCTACCAATGCATCCAGAAAAAGTCGCAGTTTGGTGCGGTTTATGGGCTGGTGGCATCATTGGACCGTACTTCTTCAAAGATGATGCGAATCGTAACGTAACTGTGAATGGTGAGCGCTACCGAGAGATGATATCCAACTTTTTTTTGCCCAAAATGCAAGAGATTGTCTTGCATGACATGTGGATTCAACAAGACGGTGCCACATGCCACACAGCACGCGCAACAATGGACTTATTGAGAGGCGAGTTCGGTGAACATTTTATTTCACGTTCGGGACCGGTCAATTGGCCGTCTAGATCGTGCGATTTAACGCCTTTAGACTATTTTTTGTGGGGCTATGTTAAAGCTCGTGTCTATACAGACAATCCCGCTTCAATTGACGCATTGGAAGACAACATTAAAGCATTTATTCGTGAGATACCGGCCGAAATGTTGGAAAGAGTATGCCAAAATTGGACTTAGCGGATGGACCATTTGAGGCGCAGTCACGGTCAACATTTGCATGAAATAATCTTCAAACATTAAATTATATGGACCGTACTATTGATTCAAATAAAGATTTCATGCATTTTTCTGAATTTTATGTTTTTTTCCTATAGCTCTTAAAAAATCACCCTTTATGTGTTAGTAGCAACTTTAAATGCAATTTACTCAAAATAAAGGAAAAAATTTAAAAATCTGCAAATCTGCAAAACGGCTAAAAAGAAATACCTTTCAAATAAAAAATCGGAATAAAACGCTAAAACAAAACATCGATCACAAGAAATCGCCTAGCCTATTAATATTATAGATATTATAAAAAAATTATTTTTAATACATATTGTAGCTTGTTTTTATAATATATCTAGCACACATATATGTATAATAATAATGCAAATTAAGTTAAGTTCGTTCCTTGGAAGGAAACACAAAAAGTATGTCGCCATTCAATTCAAAAAATTTTTTCTTTAATGTGTTTATTTTTGCAGAATTTTAAATTTACAAATAGTTATCTTAAATCCTTTCTTTATAACTTTGGAAATACTTGGCATACAAGTATATGTATGGTAACAATATTTATATATTTCTTTTTGTTTATGAATACTTCTTATATAAATATATTGTTATACTTACAAATTTAGAATAATTTTAAAATGAATTTGAATAAGAAGGTATTAATTAATTTATTTTGATTTTTCCCTCATGATTTTCCCTCATGAAATTAAATATTTATACCCTATACCACTATGTGGTTTGGGTATAATGACTTCGTGCTGCTGTTTGTAACTACCAAAAATATTTGACCTAGACCCATCTTTTATTATACCGATCGAATCAGAATCACTATCTGAATCACTATCTGATTCGATTTAACGATGTCCGTCCATGTATCCGTCCGCCCGTCCGTCTGTGTGTCCATGTAAACCTTGTAATCAAACTGCAGGTCGCAAATATGAGTATATTTTAATGAAATTTGGTATATAAGCCTTTATCGGTCAAAAATTGCCATAAGATCCAAATTATCATATAGATCTTATTAAATTATCCCTATGGGACAACCCTTACTCATAGGCCCCATGTAGAGCTGTTTCCCGATCTGCACTTAAATCTATCAAAAAACAAAAGTATTGCACTGATTCTTTTCAAATTTTGTTTGTATATATTTTTGCAAAATACAAGAGACCTTACCAAACATGATCAGGATCGGTCCAATTTTAGGCCTAGTGCCCATATAGATATAGCATCCGATATGAACTTTTTCATATCTGCAGCCAAAAAATTAATAAAAATCCCACTCAAATTTGGTTTATCTTATTTTCTATGTCCAGTTAGTTTGGCCTAAGAGATAGGGTCTCTAAACGCATGGTATAGGGTATCGTATAGTCGGTCTAGCTAATGAATTTTTCATTGCCTTAACCAACTTTATTTTTATAAAATTAATATTTTTCATTAAATTAGTCTAGACATATGTATACATATTTTTTCATTTAACTCATGATTTTCCCTCATGAAATTAAATATTTTTCGTTAAATTATTGAAATTGATTTTCATGAAATTGATTTTCCTCAATATATTGATGATTTTTTCTTTTAAGCTAATGAATTTTTTCATTGTCTTAATGAACTTTTTTTTCATAAAATGAATACTTTTCATTAAATTGATATATATATATATATATATATATATATATATATATATACATATTTTTTCATTTAAATCATGATTTTTCCCTCATGAAATTAAGTATTCTTTCATTAAATTATTGAAATTGATTTTCGTAATATTAATAAATTCTTTGTTACATTAATTATTTTTATTAGGTTATTAATTTTTTTTCATTACATTGAAAATTTTTTCGTTCGTATTTAATTTATGATTTTCCCTAATAAAATTAAGTATTTTCATTGTAAAATTATCGAAATTAATTTTCGTGATATTAATTTTGTTCGTTACATTAAAAAATTTTTTTCCTTTTAAGATGACAAAATTTTTCATTGCTTTGACGAACCTTTTTTTTATAAAATTAATATTTTTCATTAAATTAATATATACATACATATTTTTTTCACTTAATCATGATTTTCCCTCATGAAATTAATTATTTGTTTTGTTTCATTAAATTAAGATTTTTTTTATTCATGAGCTCTTTTAAAACAAATAATTTTTATTCATTAAACTAAAACTATTTTTTTATTAAATTATTGTTACTTTCGTTCATTTAATTTTTCCCTTTAAAATTATAAACTTTTTTCATTTATTTAATTTTTTTTTATTAAATTATAAATTTTTCTCATCAAATTAATTAAATTAATTGTCGTGAAATTATGAAATTAATTACCTTACGTTAACGATTTTTCTTTCCATAAAATTAATGAATACTTTTCATTACTTTAACGAGTTTTCAAAAAATTAATGTGTACTTTTCATGATAATTAATTTTTTTATATTAAAACTATAAAACATTTTCTTTGAACTATGAATTTTTTGATGGAAGCTAAAAAAATTTTTTTTGTTTAAACTATGAACATTTTCACTAAATAAATAAAATGAAGATTCCGGTAATCTTTCAAGAAGTTAAGAGGATTTAGAGTGGACGGTAAAAAAGGAATGCTTTCCTGTTTCCTTTCCATTTTCACTAAAAAGACTGTATTACTTTCACTAAATAATATTAAGATTCTCGATGACCGAATTGAAAAAGATCACAAATTACGGGTAATAATTGTTATATTGTTATTTAAAAAATAATAATTACATACATATACATATATGTACATTAGGGTGGCCGTTCATTATATGGAGGGAAAAAGTTTTTAAACTCTCGCTCCCAACCCCCTAGAAAAATACGAATAGCAAAAAACTGAGAAATACAAAGTTTTGGGCCAATCAAAAAACATTAAGATGTCCCTCAACGCGACTGAAAATTTCAAGTGTGTTTATATGGGGAAAATATGACTTTTTTTCAGATTTTACGAAAATTGCGTTCTAAAGTTTAATTTTTGTGACAAGTTGCTATATAATTCGGGATCAGAACTAAATTATCTTTTCAAAAAGCTATAAAATTTCAAAATCGAATAAAAACTCGACAAAAAATAGCAAATGCCCCAGACCACTTTTGTGCCAAAAAAAAAACTAGGTCATGAAATTTGATGGCATTTTTTCTACTTTGAGAAATTAATTAAAGCCATAATTTTTTTTTGTCTCTATACTTAAAAGTACTCAGATATGAAGTATTGTTTAATTACCACGTTGTTAACCTATTGCGCACTGACACCGAATATGGGAAATATTTTTGATAAAATTTTGAAAACTCCTTTTTCAAGTTTTAAAAAATTTTCTTCAACAAAATTTAAGAAATGGATCTAGTACTTTAGGGTTTTGTTAAATACATGTTAGAGATTAACTGTGTGAATTTTTAGGTAAATCCCTATCCCAGAATTTTTTAACAAGTATTTTATTTTTGAGGATTTCGAGAAAAATGGGATTTTTGTAGAATCTTCTGTAAATGTACTCTTTCTAAATACTTTGTATCAAAAAGTCATCATTTTTCTAATTCTAAATGTTATATTTTATCTTAATAGCCTAAGGTTTTTTGCTTCACAAAAAAAAAACAATATGTTTTCGTTTCATAATAGTTTGTACTGCTGAAGTGCTGATTTGAGGTGGCTTGGCTTTTAGCGAACGAAGTATTTCCTAGACATTTAAATAACGTCAATTTCTTCACATAGTTCATTCTACAAGTTTAAAAAATATTTTTATGTCTCTGTTGTGGGTTATATTTCAAATCAAATCGTCGGAGCCAAACTACCTTCGAATAGAAATGTTTTAAGCGTTTTTTTTCTACAATGTGAGAGTTGTAAATCTTACAACGAAAGAACGCGCAGCGTTGGTGATTGAAGAAGTTTCCATCTTTGGGAAAAAAAAGCACGAATTCCTTCTAAAAGAATTGATCACTGCATTGATAAGTTACTTAAACTATATAATGAATAGGAAAATTTACAAAAAAAAACTTTAAAAGAACTTCGGGTAAAGAAAAAGACAAAAGAGATATTTTCATAGAAAAAATGGACAATCTCTTGACATAGCTCATTCTGATGCTTTGGAACAGATAAAAAATGAAGACGATAAGAAATTTTTAATTCTTCAGCGCCAAAAAGGGAGACTGGGCTCCATGCTTAGTGTTGATCGAAAACTAAAATATAAGGAAAAAAGAGCACTAAAACGCTCTGCAATGGAAAGTGTCAAGAAAAAATGAACTTGTGAAGAAATGGAACAACAATTTGCTACTTGCCATTTTTCAGCCCGTCGAGATGCACTACATTTTTTTACTCCCCGTCTTTCTGAAGTTTTGATAGGTGCAAAATTCCTGATAGAAATGCAGTTTTTATATTAATGGCTGCTGCAGAAGCTTTCGGGCAAGATATTGAAAAGGTAATAATAAATCGTACTTTTTTGCAAAATCTCACAAAAAAAATTGGGGAAGAAAGATACACAGAAATCCAGAACAAATTTAAATTAGACAACTGCATAGAACTAGTGTTACACTGGAATGGAAAGTCGATAGATTGGCAATAATAGTCACCTTTCAAGGCAAAGAGCAACTGCTGGCAGAGCCTGAAATTCCAACATCTTCAGGAGAAGAGCAAGCGTTGGCTGTTTACCATGCAGTCGAGAAATGGAGTATAACTAACAAAATGCAGGCATTTTGCTGTGATAGTACAGCAAGCAAAACAGGTCGAATAAATGGTGCCTGCATAAATCTAGAAAAGTTGTTGAATCATGACCTCTTGTATCTCCCTTGTCGTCGTCACATTTTTGAATTAGTTTTGAGAAGCTGTTTCGACTTGCTGATGGATGCGCCTACTGGTCCAGACATGCCACTTTTCAAAAGATTTAGAGAAACTTGGGCTAAAATTGACAAAAATGTTTACGTAACTGATAAAAATGAAGTGCCTTATGATGTCCGCTCTAGCATTACTCATTTTATTGAAGAACAGATTGCTACTCATAAACAACTGCGAGATGATTATCGAGAATTGTTGGAGTTACCACTGATCTTTCTTGGAGGCATTCCAAAGAATGGCATATCGTTTCATATGCCAGGAGCTGTAAGTGATGGTAGATGGATGGCAAAAGCAATCTATGCATTTAAAATATTCTTATTTCAAGATCAATTTAAATTATCTCATAGGGAGAAGAATTCCTTAAGAGGAATATGTACTTTTCTTGCTCGAGTGTAAGTTCGAGCATGGTTATTGTCACCAGATGCAATTAAAGCACCCTATCATGATTTTCTTTTCAAGCATCAGTTGCTAAATTAACAGGCTATTGATCCAGAAATAAGTAAGGCTACTACAAAAAAATTTACAAAACATCTCTGGTACTTAGTTCCCGAAACTGTGGCTCTTTCCTTTTTTGATGACAATGTTCCAATAGATGTTAAGACAAGTATGGCTCAAATTATGCTAGAGTTTGAAGGAAGTGAAGAACAGGAAGAATATACAAATCAATTTAAGCGATACATTCTTTACCCAAACGATTTTTCATCATTTTCTAAAATCAAGTTTCCGTCTTTTGTAACTTCTAGTACAAAAAATTTCTATCAGCTCCAATTTTCTGTACAAAGATCCTTCAACATGGAAAGATGATGTTGGTTATAAGAGTGGAATTGAAAAACTTCAGACCATCATTGTTGTGAATGACGTTGCAGAATGAGGTGTCAAACTCAATCAAGATTATAATAACATTCTTACAAAAGATGAAACTGAGAAACAATTTATATTACATATTGTTGCCGGAAACCGTAAAAAATACCCACTGCTACTAAATCCTCACTTATGGAAAAATAATATTTAAAGTATTATAGTTAATAAAAACGCTTTGCTCTTATGGAAGTTATAAAATTTATTTTTAAAAATCAAATGTGTCTTAATTTTTCATGCTATTCTGAAATTTTTAAAAATTCAACAGTATTTGCAAAATATTGGAATTTTTTTTGAATAAAATGTCTTTTATTAGCTTGGGGTCATATGTGACCCTAATTTTTCTCGAAATCCGCAAAAATAAAATACTTGTCAAAAAAATTCTGGCATAGGGATTTACCTAAAAATTTTCACAGTTAATCTCTGACATGTATTTAACCAAACCCTAAGGTACCATATCCACTTTTTAAAATTTTGTTTAAAAAATTTTTTAAAACTTGAAAAAGGAGTTTTCAAAATTTTATCAAAAAAATTTCCCATATTCGGTCTCAATGCGCAATAGGTTAGCAACATGGTAATAAAACAATACTTCATATCTAAATACTTGTACTTTAATTAATTTCTCAAAATTGAAAGAAATGCCATCAAATTTCATGACATAGTTTTTTTTTGGCACAAAAGTGGTTTGGGGCATTTGCTATTTCTTGGCGAGTTTTTTTTTATTCGAGTTTGAAGTTTTATAGCTTTTTCAAAAGACAATTTAACGCTGATCCCGAACTATATAACAATTTGTCAGAAAAATTAAACTTTAGAATGAAATTTTCGCAAAATCTGAAAGAAGTCATATTTTCCCCATATAAACACACTTGAAATTTTCAGTCGCGTTGAGGGACATCTTATTGTTTTTTGATTGGCCCAAAACTTTGAATTTCTCAGTTTTTTGCTATTCGCATATTTCTAGGGGTTGGAGCGAGAGTTTGAACACTTTTTTTTTATTAACGGCCACCCTAATGTACATAAATACTTATAGTTTAATGCAGCTTTCTCCTTTTATGATGATATTGTGACTTCAACGATAGCGTACAGTCATCCTTCTATGATATTGTTGTGTCTTCACTGATAGATTTTGTTCGATGATCATAAACAATTTTTATACCCTCCACTCCAGTGTGCAGAGGGTATATATAAGTTTGTCATTCCGTTTGTAATAATTAGAAAAAAAAATTTGGACCCCATAAAATATATATATTTGTGATCCTTATAACAACCGGAGTTGATATAGCGATGTCCGTCTGTCCGTCTGTCCGTCTGTCCGTCTGTCCGTCTGTCCGTCTGTGGAAATCACGATGACGGCATCAATCGGGCAGCTAGGGTGCTCGTTGGCATAAAAAATGATTCATTAACATCCTGAAAAGTTTGCTATTTAAAATCGTCCAAATCGGTCAATTAGGGCCCGAGATTTGAATGAAGAACTAAAAAAAGTCTTGAAAAAATATAATTTTCTATGTTGTTCTTGTCACGATCACGCCCTCAATAGGATAGCTAGGGTGATAATTTTTAGTGAGAATGATTCACCAAATTCATGGGAAGATTTCTACTTCAAAAATCATTAAAATCGGTGGAACAGGTCCAGGTAAATCTATGAAAAATTAAAAAAAAAATTAAAAACATGATGTTTCCATATTGTTCCTGTTGTTATTCTAAATGTTGCATTGTTGTCATAGCTGGACTTGTTGTTTTTGTGGTCGTTGTGGTAATAATATAATAAAAACAAACCCTTTGTACATTTTTTTGTGAACTCTGGTAGAAAATTTTAAAAGTTTCCATTGTTTTGGCATCACTAAAAAAATTTGTTAGATCATTTCTGTCATTGCCACGAGCCTGCATGCAAAATTTCAGATCGATTGGCTGACGGGAAAGGGGCTAAAAATCGATCCAAAATTTTGTCGACAAGCAGACACTACCAGTTAATATAAAGGCAGTAAGTAAAGGGAGTAAAAGTTCACCAATAATTTAAAAAACAAATTTTTATGTATTAATTTATTTAAAGAAAAAAATAATTAAATGAAATAGTAATAATAATAAAAAAAAATAATATACAATACAAAAAAAAAAAAGAATATATAAATAAAATAAAATAAAGATAAATGCATTCATAGCATTATAATACATATAAAAGGTCAATGTTTTCTACCCGTAATCGTAACGAGTCAGTTGTTTTTTTTTACATGAAAATCATTTAAAACAGTTACCGAACGTAACCGGAACGTCCCAATACTTTTCATGTGAAGAAAAGGCTGACACGTTACGTAACAGTTACATGTCGCTAACTTGTTCTTTACACAGGCTACTGCTTTTGCAGCCAACTTCAAGTCTATTTATATAGTTTCGTAAGCATAACTGATAAAATTGTTTCTATTATTTTTTGCTGTAAGTAATAAATTATAAATATACTGAATTTGCAAACTAAAATGGATACATATATTGGAGGTGCTTTAATACAAAAGAGTTAACGAAACAAAATCAAAAAAAAAACAACTCTACAACAGCAACAATGGCAGTCATATGTTCTTCAAATAGAAAAAAAAAACTGCAAGTGTGTTTTGTTGGCTACAAAACAAAAATAGTGTTGACAATATAACAAAATATGTAAAAGAAGTTAGTGCTATGAAATATTTTATTTTGTTTAAAAAAAATCGCAAAATGAAAGGCTATAATTCCATTAATAATCGAAAGGCGTTAAACTAATTTATTTATTTTTACGTTGTACTAATGCATTTTAAATAAGTAAAAGTAATTGTATATTTAAATAAAAAGCATTTGTATTATATGTTGCTGTCGTATTCAGAAAAATCAAGTAGCTGACTATACGACTACAAATGCTGCTGCCAGCAGTCGTCTATGTGTTTCATTCATGATGTTGCATTTTTTTGCGAGCAATACTTACATATATTCTAAATAAAGAAATAATAGTTCTTTTCATACTGCGAAATCTATACAAATATATATACAAATACTATATGTCAAATTTCAAATTTGCAATAATTGATACATTTTTGAAAGAAAATTGTATAATATGAAATGTCTTTAATTTATTTCATAGAAAACAATTTTTTGAGGTGCGTGGATTTTCCATATTTACTGTTTTACTATTTTCGTAATGAGGTTAAATGAGTTAAAAAGAATTTAATATATTTGAAAATATTAGGTGAGGATCCTCAAGATGTAATATACGATCGGTCTAAAACTTTTCACTTAGAGCCACAGTTAAATTCGAAACAACAAAAACCCATATATTTTGTGCATAAAGTTTAATATTAAATGTGCTTTTCTGAAATGCCTATATATATTTTCTCATTCATTTCTGACCATCTTCAATGTAAATTTACCAAAGTTTTTTTTATTGCAATATGTATATAAAACTTAAAAATTTAATATTTTTTATTGTGTATTAACTTATTATTCTGCGATTTTCATTACATCACAAAATATTACAAATTGGCACTACTGTTTCAAAAACAGAAAACTTCTAAATCAGTTGAAAACAGTTGATCTGTAAAACTGTGTGTGAAATTGTGTCAAATAAAATTACAAATATTAATAAATATAATAATACATATATATATATATTATTAATTTTGTTAAGAATTAGCACAAAATTGATTTTCCATTTTGCATTTCATTTATAAAGAATTCTGCCATATTTTGTTAAAGGGAAAATCCATTTTTGTTATATTAAAAAAAACAGACTTGCATTTAATTTTTCCGTGACTGCCTCAATAATTGCGTAGATGCCACCACAATATTTTTTCTAATTAAATATTAACTAATATCTAACTAGAATTATGATTTATTCTGACTAAAAAGTTCCAATTAAAAGTTATTCATCCCAATTATGAATATTCTCAAGGAATTTCTTTCTCACGGAAAATACATTTCTCGAGAAAAAAATTCCTCCAATTATAAATTCCGCGTGAACAAAAAATGATTAACTGGCATCATCGAATTTCGAAGCCACTTGCTTTGCTTATTGACAATTTATTTTCTATTTTTTGTGTGTGTGCAAACGACCCTACAATAAATGTTCCACTAAACATTTTTGTTTGCTATCAAGTTGAGGTGCATTTGAGATCAAATACATTTTTCAAATCTCCAACGTTAATTCTCAAATGCCCTCAATAGTTCGAATATAGTCTTCTCAACTTAAAAGGCACATTTTTTATATGGCGATTTTCATAGTTATCAAATTGAGAAATTTGTGATTCTCAACTTGATAGCAAAGAAATATTTCCAATCGGTATCAAATGGAAGGTACGGAATTGCCATATTAAAAAATATTATACTAATTTTAGAAATGAAAACAATTACTTTTTTTAATGTTTCAATTTTCAATTTAATTTCATTATATATTTAACATTACTATGTACATATTTAACATTAAATGTACATATTATGTACATTTTTTAAAATCTAGAATTAAAAATAAATGAATTAATTAGTTGTACATTTTTTGAAAAATTTGACAAAAAGCAGAAATAATTAAAAATATATCAATGATTTATTTGTACTTTTTTGGCATTTTTTAATTTAATTTATTATTTATGACATATTTAAATAATATCTCAGACTTAACACAAATCGTATTCAAGTTGAAAAAATGTTTGGTCTCAAGTGGAGAAAAGTGTTGGATATCCAATTGAGAGTAAAAATGTTTCCCAAAGATTGGAAAAAATGTTAAGTCTCAACTTGATGTCAAGTTGAAAGCAAACAAGGAGAAAAATTGTTCAACCCAAGTTGAGAATTACATTTCACATCAATTTAAGAACTTAACTTTTCTCCAACATTGGCGAAATAATATTTCAATGCATACTGGGGAATGACCGAAACTAACACATAAACAGTTTTTTCCTATTTGAAAAACATATGACTCATTGTTGCTGTTGTAGAGTTGTTATACCCTCCACTCCAGTGTGCAGAGGGTATATATAAGTTTGTCATTCCGTTTGTAATAATTAGAAAAAAAATTTTGGACCCCATAAAATTTATATATTTGTGATCCTTATAACAACCGGAGTTGATATAGCGATGTCCGTCTGTCCGTCTGTGGAAATCACGATGACGGCATCAATCCGGCAGCTAGGGTACTCGTTGACATAAAAATGATTCACTAACATCCTGAGAAATTTGCTATTTAAAATCGTCCAAATCGGTCGATTAGGGCCCGAGATTTGAATGAAGAACTAAAAAAGTCTTGAAAAAAAAATAATTTTCTATGTTGTTCTTGTCACGATCACGCCCTCAATAGTGCAGCTACAGTGATCATTTTTAGTGAGAATGATTCACCAAATTCATGGAAAGATTTCTACTTCAAAAATCATTAAAATCGGTGGAACAGGTCCAGGGAAATCTCTGAAAAAGTAAAAAAAAATAAAAAAAAACATGATATTTCTATATTGTTCTTGTTGTTATTCTAAATGTTGCATTGTTTTCATAGCTGGACTTGTTGTTTTTGTGGTCGTTATGGTAATAATATAACAAAAACAAACCCTTTGTACATTTTTTTATCAACTCTGGTAGAAAAATTTAAAAGTTTCCATTGTTTTGGCATCACTAAAAAAATATGTTAGATCATTTCTGTCATTGCCACAAGCCTGCCTGCAAAATTTCAGATCGATTGGGTCACGGGAAAGTGGTTAAAATCGATCCAAAATTTTTTCGACAAGCAGACACTACGAGTTAATATAAAGGGAGTAAAAATTCACCAACATCTAAAGCAAATAATGCTAAAATACCTAGTTGTTAATAAAAAAAACAATTGGGCAATTCACAATGGGTAATGTATCGTTGTATCTCTTGTATCGTGTATCACTTTACAATAGTGTAAAATTGTTGTTGGTAATTTTCACTGAAAAATCTGATACACGATCCAACTTCATTTGCTATGTTTAGTAAATGTTGTATATTGTATCATAACATATCAGTTCCAAGTGAATGCCAGTTTTTATGAAAAAGAAAAAACAAATACATACAATATTATCAGCATAAATAATTATAAAATAAAATATGGCAAATAACGCAAATACATCGATAAGTTTATTTATATAAAAATTAATGTTTATATTTTTAGTATGTATTTTCTCTTTCAGTACCAACCAAAACATTTAACATTTTTTTTTCATTATAAATTAAAATGCAAGAGGTACGTAACTAAAACTCCAGGGTACATCTCACGACCAAAAAGCAAACACTGACAAGTGTTTTCTCTTATACAAAATAGCAGAAGCGACGAAGCGATCTTTCCTCGTTGGATCGAAAATTACTAAAGAAAGCGTTTTACAATATGAAAATACAACTGAGTGTTCACAACAAATGATTGTATTGTGTATTTCAATACAACATACAATATACAACACCTGTTGTGAATTGCCCAAATGTAAATTTAGCAAAAAAATTTATGTATTAATTTATTTAAAGAGAAAAACACAAAAATAACGTTTGATGTTGTATTTTTTGTGTGTAATATTTAAATATACATACATACACATATTATATAATACAAATAATGTACATATATTATATATATGTATGTATGTATATTCATAGTAACTGCATGTTAGAAATAAATCGGTTATTTTATTTACATAAAATTCTGCAGTATTTTGTTGTGGGGAAAATACATTTCTTTTGTATAACAGAGTGTCACTTCATTTTGCTCAGCGTGACTATGCCACAGTAGATGCCGCCATAATTTTTGTTTGTTCTAATTAGCTTTGCAATAGTTATTTCTATTTTAACATGAATGTTAATATTTTCAACCAGATATCATACAGAACAATGTTAAGAGTATACACGGGTTGGTCTTTTATTTCATACGTTTTTTCATTATTCTTTTACAAATATGAACATAAGTTTGGCATATTACCCACCAATCTCACATCACACTGCAAGTTCGAAAAACTCAATACACTCACATTTTTTTTACTAATACACACACATTTTCCGCAGTGGTCACACTAATGGCACCAAATTTTTCGTGCGAATAGTGGCAGACACTAACGATGATTAATGTTACCCTGTTATAAATTTAATGCAAATTTACTGGATTCTGTAAAATTGTAATTAAAGTTTTAACTTGTTAAATCTATTATAATGATTTATTTTTTGAAATGCGCATACAAAAACGCAAGTTTGTTAATTATAGAGCATAAATATTATTAACTATTATTAAAATAATACTAATAATAATAAATGTAAACATTTTCCCTCAAACATGTGCCTGTATAATAAACTTGGTAACTCTACTTAAAATAAAATAAGAGAGAGAAGTATACAAATGTTTTCAAGTTTACGCTTCGACAACATTTTAAAAATGAGATTGCAGTCAGATGTTTGAGCATAAAATTTAATGGCGATGGATTCGACTAATTCGAACAATTTTTCGTTGATAATACGTACACAACGATTTTACAATTTCAGTGTGATGTGAGATTGGGGGGTTAACTTTTTGTTGTCTTTACAAAATAGAGTTACCGAGTTCGTCAATGAGTTTTTTGCTTACAAAACAGTTCTACATAGTTATATAGAATTATTATTCTGCTTTACCTATAAAATATCTTATTGCGATTACATCTAATTTTTAAAAATTGTTTATAATTAATAAAGCATTATTATTCACATAAATACAAAATTTCACTTTTTAAATTTTCCATTCAAATTTAAGAAAATATCAATTATAATAAAAACTGAAAATAAAATTTCCAATTATAAATTAGAAAATATTAATTGAGTTTCAGAAAATCATATCAAAACGTCGGAAATAATAATTTTAAATTTAGAAATATCTTTACATTTAAAAATGTTTACATTTAAAAAAAATATTGCCATTCAGGAGATATTAATAACTTTTCAGTACCGCGATTCAGTAACTTCTTTTAACGATAGTCGAATTGTAAAAAAAAAGAAAATTGAAAAATTATCAGTAAAATTTTGAAACGATATTCGCTATTGTTAAAGTCAGCTGTTGTTGTTATCTAAACGACAACCATTTTTGTGTTGTTTATCCAATCGATAAAAACTTAAATTTTTAGGTTGAAATGTCGTCATACATAAATAAAAATCATGATATAGTGAAAATATTTTGCTTTAATTAAAAAACTTTTTTATATAAATAAAAAAATTAAATATAACCAAAATGCATGCCGATCAGCAACCACGATGACCAAAAAGCAAACACCGAAATAAATCCGAAATAATAGAAAAGAAGAAAACCAACCCAAAGAATTTGCTGAAATAATTTGGTATTAAGTTTAACAAATTGTTTACTTTTTCATTTACATTTATTATCAAGACTCAAACCGAGGTGGAGGGTATCAAAGATTCGGCACAGCCGAATTTAATACTCTTACTTGTTATTATTTAGGTGTCGAAAGTTTCTTTACACTTGCTTTATTTTTATTTTAGTATTAAAATTTTTCAAAATTTATATGCGTTATTTTTCTAGTTATTTATTTTCTATAACAAATTTTCGTTCCCTCTTTTTCTTAAATTATTTTTTTTTACTTTCATTTTAAACTATATAGTACATAGTTTCGGATAGTTTGCTTTCACTATATCGGTTTTCTTTTTGTAAGAGCACTTTTTTTTTCAAATTTTAATATTATCATTAGAGTTTGAATTTTAATTATTAATATAACTATATTTTTTTTTGTGTATAATAATTTTGAAGCATTTATTCGTGAGATACCGGCCGAAATGTTGGAAAGAGTATGCCAAAATTGGACCATTTGAGGCGCAGTCACGGTCAACATTTGCATGAAATAATCTTCAAACATTAAATTATATGGACCGTACTATTGATTCAAATAAAGATTTCATGCATTTTTCTGAATTTTATGTTTTTTTTCCTATAGCTCTTAAAAAAATCACCCTTTATGTGTTAGTAGCAACTTTAAATGCAATTTACTCAAAATAAAGGAAAAAATTTAAAAATCTGCAAATCTGCAAAACGGCTAAAAAGAAATACCTTTCAAATAAAAAATCGGAATAAAACGCTAAAACAAAACATCGATCACAAGAAATCGCCTAGCCTATTAATATTATAGATATTATAAAAAAATTATTTTTAATACATATTGTTGCTTGTTTTTATAATATATCTAGCACACATATATGTATAATAATAATGCAAATTAAGTTAAGTTCGTTCCTTGGAAGGAAACACAAAAAGTATGTCGCCATTCAATTCAAAAAATTTTTTCTTTAATGTGTTTATTTTTGCAGAATTTTAAATTTACAAATAGTTATCTTAAATCCTTTCTTTATAACTTTGGAAATACTTGGCATACAAGTATATGTATAGTAACAATATTTATATATTTCTTTTTGTTTATGAATACTTCTTATATAAATATATTGTTATACTTACAAATTTAGAATAATTTTAAAATGAATTTGAATAAGAAGGTATTAATTAATTTATTTTGATTTTCCCTCATGAAATTAAATATTTATACCCTATACCACTATGTGGTTTGGGTATAATGACTTCGTGCTGCTGTTTGTAACTACCAAAAATATTTGACCTAGACCCATCTTTTATTATACCGATCGAATCATAATCACTATCTGATTCGATTTAACGATGTCCGTCCATGTGTCCGTCCGTACGTCCCGTCTGTGTATCCATGTAAACCTTGTTATCAAACTGCAGGTCGCAAATATGAGTATATTTTAATGAAATTTGGTATATAAGCCTTTATCGGTCATATGGATGAACGCTATTGAAATTGGTGAAAATCGGTCCATGTTCAGACCTAGCCCCCATACAAATGACCCCTATGAAATCGACATAAATTGCCATAAGATCCAAATTATCATATAGGTCTTACTAAATTATCCCTATGGGACAACCCTTACTCATAGGCCCCATGTAGAGCTGTTTCCCGATCTGCACTTAAATCTATCAAAAAACAAAAGTATTGCACTGATTCTTTTCAAATTTTGCTTGTATATATTTTTGCAAAATACAAGAGACCTTACCAAACATGAACAGGATCGGTCCAATTTTAGGCCTAGTGCCCATATAGATATAGCATCCGATATGAACTTTTTCATATCTGCAGCCAAAAAATTAATAAAAATCCCACTCAAATTTGGTTTATCTTATTTTCTATGTCCAGTTAGTTTGGCCTAAGAGATAGGGTCTCTAAACGCATGGTATAGGGTATCGTATAGTCGGTCTAGCTAATGAATTTTTCATTGCCTTAACCAACTTTATTTTTATAAAATTAATATTTTTCATTAAATTAATCTAGACATATGTATAGATATTTTTTCATTTAACTCATGATTTTCCCTCATGAAATTAAATATTTTTCGTTAAATTATTGAAATTGATTTTCGTGAAATTGATTTTCCTCAATACATTGATGATTTTTTCTTTTAAGCTAATGAATTTTTTCATTGTCTTAATGAACTTTTTTTTTATAAAATGAATACTTTTCATTAAATTGAGATATATATATATATATATATATACATATTTTTTCATTTAAATCATGATTTTTCCCTCATGAAATTAAGTATTCTTTCATTAAATTATTGAAATTGATTTTCGTAATATTAATAAATTCTTTATTACATTAATTATTTTCATTAGGTTATTAATTTTTTTTCATTACATTGAAAATTTTTTCGTTCGTATTTAATTTATGATTTTCCCTAATAAAATTAAGTATTTTCATTGTAAAATTATCGAAATTAATTTTCGTGATATTAATTTTGTTCGTTACATTAAAAAATTTTTTTCCTTTTACGCTAATGACATTTTTCATTGCTTTGACGAACCTTTTTTTTATAAAATTAATATTTTTCATTAAATTAATATATACATATACATACATATTTTTTTCTCTGAATCATGATTTTCCCTCATGAAATTAAGTATTTGTTTTGTTTCATTAAATTAAGATTTTTTTTATTCATGAGCTCTTTTAAAACAAATAATTTTTATTCATTAAACTAAAACTATTTTTTTATTAAATTATTGTTACTTTCGTTCATTTAATTTTTCCCTTTAAAATTATAAACTTTTTTCATTTATTTAATTTTTTTTTTATTAAATTATAAATTTTTCCCATCAAATTAATTAAATTAATTGTCGTGAAATTATGAAATTAATTACCTTACGTTAACGATTTTTCTTTCCATAAAATTAATTAAAACTTTTCATTACTTTAACGAGTTTTCAAAAAATTAATGTGTACTTTTCATGATAATTAATTTTTTTATATTAAAACTATAAAACATTTTCTTTGAACTATGAATTTTTTGATGGAAGCTAAAAAAATTTTTTTTGTTTAAACTATGAACATTTTCACTAAATAAATAAAATGAAGATTCCGGTAATCTTTCAAGAAGTTAAGAGGATTTAGAGTGGACGGTAAAAAAGGAATGCTTTCCTGTTTCCTTTCCATTTTCACTAAAAAGACTGTATTACTTTCACTAAATAAAATTAAGATTCTCGATGACCGAATTGAAAAAGATCACAAATTACGGGTAATAATTGTTATATTGTTATTTAAAAAATTATAATTACATATACATATATGTACATTAGGGTGGCCGTTCATTATATGGAGGGAAAAAGTGTTTAAACTCTCGCTCCCAACCCCCTAGAAAAATACGAATAGCAAAAAACTGAGAAATATAATATAATATAGAATATAATTCGGTATCAGAACTAAATTATCTTTTCAAAAAGCTATAAAACTTCAAAATCGAATAAAAACTCGACAAAAAATAGCAAATGCCCCAGACCACTTTTGTGCCAAAAAAAAAACTAGGTCATGAAATTTGATGGCATTTTTTCTACTTTGAGAAATTAATTAAAGCCATAATTTTTTTTTGTCTCTATACTTAAAAGTACTCAGATATGAAGTATTGTTTAATTACCACGTTGTTAACCTATTGCGCACTGACACCGAATATGGGAAATATTTTTGATAAAATTTTGAAAACTCCTTTTTCAAGTTTTAAAAAATTTTCTTCAACAAAATTTAAGAAATGGATCTAGTACTTTAGGGTTTTGTTAAATACATATTAGAGATTAACTGTGTGAATTTTTAGGTAAATCCCTATTCCAGAATTTTTTAACAAGTATTTTATTTTTGAGGATTTCGAGAAAAATGGGATTTTTGTAGAATCTTCTGTAAATGTACTCTTTCTAAATACTTTGTATGAAAAAGTCATCATTTTTCTAATTCTAAATGTTATATTTTATTTTAATAGCCTAAGGTTTTTTGCTTCACAAAAAAAAAACAATATGTTTTCGTTTCATAATAGTTTGTACTGCTGAAGTGCTGATTTGAGGTAACTTGACTATTTTAGCGAACGAAGTATTTCCTAGACATTTAAATAACGTCAATTTCTTCACATAGTTCATTCTACAAGTTTAGAAACTATTTTTATGTCTCTGTTGTGGGTTATATTTCAAATCAAATCGTCGGAGCCAAACTACCTTCGAATAGAAATGTTTGAAGCGTTTTTTTCTACAATGTGAGATTTGTAAATCTTACAACGAAAGAAAGCGCAGCGTTGGTGATTGAAGAAGTTTCCATCTTTGGGAAAAAAAACACGAATTCATTCTAAAAGAATTGATCACTGCATTGATAAGTTACTTAAACTATATAATGAATAGGAAAATTTACAAAAAAAAACTTTAAAAGAACTTCGGGTAAAGAAAAAGACAAAAGAGATATTTTCATAGAAAAAATGGACAATCTCTTGACATAGCTCATTCTGATGCTTTGGAACAGATGAAAAATGAAGACGATAAGAAATTTTAAATTCTTCAGCGCCAAAAAGGGAGACCGGGTTCCATGCTTAGTGTTGATCGAAAACTAAAATATAAGGAAGAAAGAGCACTAAAACGCTCTGCAATGGAAAGTGTCAAGAAAAAATGAACTTGTGAAGAAATGGAACAACAATTTGCTACTTGCCATTTCTTCAGCCCGTCGAGATACACTACATTTTTTTACTCCCCGTCTTTCTGAAGTTTTGATAGGTGCAAAATTCCTGATAGAAATGCAGTTTTTATATTAATGGCTGCTGCAGAAGCTTTCGGGCAAGATATTGAAAAGGTAATAATAAATCGTACTTCTTTGCAAAATCTCACAAAAAAAAATTGGGGAAGAAAGATACACAGAAATCCAGAACAAATTTAAATTAGACAACTGCAAAGAACTAGTGTTACACTGGAATGGAAAGTCGATAGATTGGCAATAATAGTCACCTTTCAAGCAAAGAGCAACTGCTGGCAGAGCCTGAAATTCCAACATCTTCAGGAGAAGAGCAAGCGTTGGCTGTTTACCATGCAGTCGAGAAATGGAGTATAACTAACAAAATTCAGGCATTTTGCTGTGATACTACAGCAAGCAAAACAGGTCGAATAAATGGTGCCTGCATAAATCTAGAAAAGTTGTTGAATCATGACCTCTTGTATCTCCCTTGTCGTCATCACATTTTTGAATTAGTTTTGAGAAGCTGTTTCGACTTGCTGATGGATGCGCCTACTGGTCCAGACGTGCCACTTTTCAAAAGATTTAGAGAAACTTGGGCTAAAATTGACAAAAATTTTTACGTAACTGATAAAAATGAAGTGCCTTATGATGTCCGCTCTAGCATTACTCATTTTATTGAAGAATAGATTGCTACTCATAAACAACTGCGAGATGATTATCGAGAATTGTTGGAGTTACCACTGATCTTTCTTGGAGGCATTCCAAAGAATGGCATATCGTTTCATATGCCAGGAGCTGTAAGTGATGCTAGATGGATGGCAAAAGCAATCTATGCATTTAAAATATTCTTATTTCAAGATCAATTTAAATTATCTCATAGGGAGAAGAACCCCTTAAGAAGAATATGTACTTTTCTTGCTCGAGTGTAAGTTCGAGCATGGTTATTGTCACCAGATGCAATTAAAGCACCCTATCATGATTTTCTTTTCAAGCATCAGTTGCTAAATTAACAGGCTATTGATCCAGAAATAAGTAAGGCTACTACAAAAAAATGTACAAAACATCTCTGGTACTTAGTTCCCGAAACTGTGGCTCTTTCCTTTTTTGATGACAATGTTTGTAACGACGAGTTTCCTCCGGTTGCTGGGGTAAGCTCGCGGGGTTAGGGATCGTCACAGAAATTTCTTTCTTTGAACGAGAGTGAAAGACGAGTTATAACGTTATGAGATTGGGTTTATTTGTCGTATAATCTATATAGTGGTAGAAGTCTATGGTGATATTGATGACTGGTGATGGCTCGTTGATCCTGTGATGGCGGGGTTGGTCCGGGACGGCACACTGGTACCGTTATAGTTGTAGTGACCTGGGACAGCACTGATCCAGTTAGAGTTGCAGTGGCCTGGGACAGCACACTGATCCTGTTAGAGTTGCAGTGACCTGGGACAGCACACTGATCCTGTTAGAGTTGCAGTGACCTGGGACAGCACACTGATCCTGTTAGAGTTGCAGTGACCGGGGACAGCACACTGATCCTGTTAGAGTTGCAGTGATCTGGGACAGCACACTGATCCGGTTAGAGTTGCAGTGACCTGGGACAGCACACTGATCCTGTTAGAGCTGTAGTGACCTGGGACAGCACACTGATCCTGTTAGAGTTGCAGTGACCTGGGACAGCACACTGATCCTGTTAGAGTTGCAGTGACCTGGGACAGCACACTGATCCAGCTAGAGTTGCAGTGACCTGGGACAAACACACTTCGAGGATATTTCAAGGACCTTCCAAGGACCTTCGAGGATATTTTTAAGGACCTTCCAAGGACCTTCGAGGATATTTTCCAGGGTATTTTCAAGGACCTTCCAAGGACCTTCGAGGATATTCAAGGACCTTCCTAGGACCTTCGCGGATGTTTTTAAGGACCTTCCAAGGACCTTCGAGGATATTTTCCAGGATATTTTCAAGGACCTTCGAGGATATTCAAGGACCTTCCAAGGACCTTCGAGGATATTCAAGGACCTTCCTAGGACCTTCGAGGATATTCAAGGACCTTCCTAGGACCTTCGAGGATATTTTCAAGGACCTACGAGGACCTGCGAGGATATTCAAAAAATGTTCAAGGGTACTTACTCGGTTTGAGACACTTCTGTTCGCCTTCACGACCGCGGTCAACTGATCCCTGTTCTCGTGTTGTCAATCCCTTTTATAGAGAAAATGTAATGTTGGAAATAGAGTAATAGAGTAAGGAGGAAAGAGCGGATAGAGAGTTATGAGCGTAAGGAGTTCCTCTCATTGGTTATTCCAATTTTGCCGTATACTTTCTCGATTGACTAATAATTCCAATGAGTGTTTTCAAACATTTATAATTCAGTTCATGTATGGTTTAATAAAAATAGTAATTCATAAGAAAATAAGATTAAATAAAAATAAAATAAATTCATTTTGTGTTGACAGAAACGAGTTTTTCGGGGGGTACGACTTCTGTCATTACACATGATCCCCTCTGGGGTTCAATCGGGAGCCGGTACTTCACTTCCGTGGTTTATGGTATCTTCTCGCAGACCCTCCGTCTGGTTGGCCGCTTGTTCTGCTGAGACGATTTACTACGATGGTACGCTGGCGGGTTATTAGGATCCGGTACCGGTGTCCTTCTATGTCGAGTACCTCCTTACCCCGTTTTCTTGGCGAATAGTGACCCAACATTCGGTGAATGTGCGGTTGTAGGAGTTCTCGGATTCTTTTCGACAAGTGGTCGTTTGTTGTTATGGGGTAGTACGGGCGTCCCGGTGGTGGTGTTCTTGGCGGCGAATAACGTGCAGTGCCCGGAGGTGTGCCGGTTGGAGTATGTGACCGTTGCGGTGGATAGGCACTCCGGGTGTTTGTCAGTCTCGGGTTAACCCGTGCCTCTTGGCATCCGGAAGCCGGTCGTTCTGACCTGTGCGATGACGAGGACGGCGTATCCGTGGAGGGTGCCAAGGTGGCAGAGGATGATGTGCTCGAGGTGGATGACGAGGTGGACGATGACGTTGATGAGCTCTGTGTGGTAGTTGACGTTCCTGACGATTGAGACGACGAGATCTCTTGACTTTGTACCGCGAGGTCGCTACTCAGCTGCACCTTCTGTTTGGGCGTATCTTCCCGATCGCGCCTAGTTTGTTCCGGTATGTGCCATGGTGAAACCTGGGGGGAAGGTTGAGGTGTCGGTGTTTCTTCGTCACTCGAGATGCAGATAATTTCTCCTTCTCCCTCCGACATGGCCTCCACGGGGGTGGGCGTGTTTCGTCCTCCGACTGCGCGACGAATCTCTTCCGTCGTTAACCTTTTGATATTGACCACACAACGTGATCGTGAGTGATCGGCCAGTTCGTTGGGTCGGGTTGGTCCGACAGGTCTTAACCTTACTTCCGTGTTCCACCAGGGTTGTAAGGCATTCTGGACAAGGTGACACAGGTGTTCTCCGTTCGATGTCATGGGACTGGGCCCTGCACATCGTTCCAGGCGATTTGGGAGTGAGTTGTGGTTTCTGCCGGGATCGATGGTCGCCTCGGTGTCCCCTGCGTTTCTTACTTTAGTGGTCGTCAAAATTCGTCTCGTGTATGTAGGGGTTTGTGGTATTATGTTATGTAGTATGATAGATGATATGATGTTAATGAATGATCTGCGGAAGAGAAATGAGAGTGTGCATGTAGTATATGTATGACGGTAGCTGGTTATTATGGTAGACTGATATTAATGGAGGGTCTATGTAGGATGGTTGAGAAATGAGAGTGTGCATGTAGTATACGGAATGATCGAGTGTTAATGAGTGATCTGGAGAGAAATGAGAGTGTGGGGATGTTGGCGGATGGTTGGTAATGGCTGATCTGTGGTGGTGACTGAGGTCGTATGGGTGGATTAATGAGTGCGATTATGCTTCACGCGGGGTATCTTTGTTGGCAGCTGTCGCAGGGGGGTTTCCAACGAAGGGTTTGATCTCGCTTAGATGTGCGGTTTTTACGTCGTTGGCCTCTTGGCCTCTGAGTTGGACTATCACGGGCGACTTAAGGTTCACTACCTCATAGGGGCCGGCAAACTTTGGGGCTAGCTTGGCGGCAAAATTGTCGGTTGCTTTCGACAATGGATGCTGACGGACCAGGACTAGGTCGCCTATCTTTGGTGTCCAAGGTCGCCGACGTAGGTTATAATGTCTCCGCTGGTCCTGAGCGGACCTGCCGAGTTGATTCCGAACAATTTTAAATATCTCGGCTAATTCAATCGCCTTCTCGTCGGGGCTTCGTTGATGCTCGCCCGTACCAGCCACAACCTCATCATACAAAGCCTTGGGTAATCGTGGTTCCCTTCCCTGTACCAGATATGCCGGGTTATATCCTGTCGACTCTGAGCGACTCGTATTGATAGCCAAAGTTATTTCCGGTAAATGGTCATCCCACCGGGTATGGTTGTTTCGGACCAATTGGGCGATCATTGTCTTCACCGTGCGATTTGCTCTCTCCGTGGGATTTTCCTGTGGGCAGTAAGGAGCCGTGAACTGGCGTCGGACGCCAATTTCCTGAAGGTACTTCTGTAGTTCGCGGCTGCTGAATTGGCTACCATTATCCGTGATCAAAACCTTCGGGACACCAAACCTAGCCAGGATCCTTTCCCGGAATGCTTTAACTACACCTTGGGTCGTAGCCTTGCGGAGCGGCACGAGTTCGACCCATTTGGAGAACCGATCGAAGAAAACCAGGAGCATATTATTGCCATGTTTAGTTCGAGGCAGTGGTCCCACAAAATCCGCGCAAATTGTAGCCCATGGTTCCTCCGGTATTGTCACCAACATCTCGCCAGCTGGCGCCACTTGACTTGGTTTGTATTTTTGACAGGACTCACAACTCCGAACGAATCGAGCCACATCACGAAACATTCCCGGCCAGTAGTACCGATCACTAACACGATGGATGGTCTTTCGTACCCCGAGGTGTCCAGCGGTTGGTTGACTATGATTTTCTTGTAGTACTCGCTCGCGTAGAGAGGTGGGGACACACAACTTCCAAGGGGTGCCATCGTCGTCGTTCGGATGGACGGGGATATGTCTGAAGAGTTGATTTCCCACGATGGAGTAGTCAGAATATTTTTCGGGTTGGCGCTGGACCTCCTCTCGCTTGCGTCGTAGCCAATTACAACCAGGAAGGTTACTTTCGGGTTCCTCCACCACTCTTTGTAGCATCTCTATGGGTTGTCGTGACAACGCATCTGCGACCACGTTATTCTTGCCCTTGCGATACTGAACCGTGAAGTTGTATTGTTGTAACTGGAGAGCCCATCGTGCCAACCGACCCGTGGGGTTGTCGATAGAATTCAGCCACTTCAGAGATAGGTGATCGGTGATGACATGAAAGCGGTACCCCTCTAGATACGGTCTCATCTTCCTGATTCCCCAGATTAATGCAAGGCACTCCTTCTCTGTGGCGGTATAATTCTTTTCCGCGCTATTGAGGGCTCTACTAGCATATGCGATGACGCGCTCCCCTTCTTCCAGATCTTGTGTCAAGACGGCACCTAACCCATAGTCGCTAGCGTCCGTTTGTAGGGTGAAGATTTGGGAGAAATCTGGGCAAGCGAGTACCGGTGCTTCAGTTAGTTTCGCCTTTAAGAGTTCGAACGCTGTCTGCTGATCCTCCGTCCACTTCCAGTGCTTTCCCTTCTTCAGAAGTGTAGTGAGGAGTTGTGCGATGGCAGCGAAATCTGGGACAAAACGACGGTACCAGGAAGCAACCCCCAAGAATCTTCTGATTTCGCGTATATTCTTTGGCGCCGTCATCTCTCTAATGGCAGCCACTTTGTCGGGGTCGATCTGAATGCCTGCTCCACTGACCACATGGCCAAGGTACTTCGTCTCCCTCTTAAAAAATTCGCACTTGTCAGGGTTAATCTTAAGGTTTGCAGCCCGGAGCCGTCGGAATACCTCCCTCAAATTGGCCAGATGGTCGTCTAGCGTCTTTCCCGTGACAATAATATCGTCCAAGTAGGCGACTGCGAATGGTTCTAAATCTGGTCCGATGACGCTGTCCAGTGCCCTTTGGAAAGTAGCCGGTGCGGAGTGAAGTCCAAATGGCATCACCCGCCACTGGTATAACCCGCGTCCGGCAACGGTGAAGGCGGTGTATTTCTTGCTGGTTTCCTCTAGCGGGATTTGCCAATATCCATCCTTCAGATCTAGGCTGCTGACGTACCGGGCATCCCTCAATCGATCCATGATGGTCGCGATTCGTGGAATTGGATAAGCATCGGGGTCCGATTTGCTGTTGAGGTGGCGGAAGTCGATACACAACCTCCAGGTACCATTTTTCTTCGGTGCCAGCGTGATAGGGGAACTGTACGCACTTCGAGACGGCTCGATACACCCGTTCGCCAGTAGCTCGTTTACTTTCGCGTCGATTATAGCCTGCATGGCCGGGTTGCGTGGAGCGTACCTGATCTTAAAGGGACGATGATCTGTCATTACGATTCGGTGTCGTGCTGCGGTGGACAATCCGTGTAACTCTCGAAACTTCTGTAGCTCTTTTTCTATAAAAATCTTTATCTTTTCTCGGTCCTCTGAACTATGTTCACTTACCGGAAGGTGCCCGTTGGCGATCTCCATTGTTTCACTATTATCTGGTTTCTCGTCTCGGGGTGGAGTTTCCGCGGGGTATGCTCGGCTTGTCTGGACAGGCGACGACGTCAGGTGGCGATTCATTTCCCTGGTTCTCGGCGGGGAATCGTCTGGATGAGTTTGCTGAAATGCACATGTAAGCCCGGCACACATGATTTTGGCTTCGCACTTTTCCAAAAAATCCAGCCCGATGATAAAGTCTTCTGTCGTATCAGGCATGACCAGGACTTTGTTACGTATGTGTCGGTGTCCCAAGGTGATGTCGAGATAGAGCGCATGTGTAATCCGCCTTCGATATCCGTCGGCTAGGGTCACTTCCGATTCATATGGTTGGACGGTGGCGTTCGGTAGGGTATTGGCCATCCCTGGGCTTATGAAGCAACTAGTGGCTCCGGTGTCGATTGTGGCCGCTATGATCCGGTTCCCTACCCTTATATTGGCCACCAATTTATTAGAGATGTATTGGATGGAGGTTCTTAGTTTCGAGGGCGATCGTCCTGCGGACCCGTACCCCCTCTTTCGGTACGGCCCCGCCAATCGTTTCCCGGTGGACGGCAACACTGGATTGTGCGAACGTCTAGTCGACCGCACTCCCAACAAAATATGATCCGGGGATTCTTGCACCGGGTGGCAAAGTGGCCACCTTGACCACAATTCCGGCAGGCATTCTAGGGGTTGATGATGCTCTTCGGTCTGCCCTGACCGTTTCCTTCTGGGACTATTAGGCGGTGTTGTTCCCGAGGATGTTGCGGCATTGGGGAGATACACTCTAGGTCTGCTGCCATGTCTAATAGTTCGTCCAGGTTGCCGAAGTCCTTCTGCCGAATGTACCAAAGATATTCTGGAAGGGCATTACGAAATATCCGTTCGAGTTTCTCCGTCTCTGAGTAGCCGGTGTGTCTCATGAGGTTCTGCATATCGAGAGTATAGTGGCTAAAAGTTTCTCGAGGTCGTTGGTGTCTTTTCCTGATCTCGTCTTCCAGCCGTTCGAAATAACGTGGGGGTAGAAAAAACTTCAGGAAGTCTTGTTTGAATCGTGCCCACTCTCTCCACTGCCGATTATTGTTGCGGAACCAGATTAAAGCCCGGCCTGTCAGTACTTCGGGCATCATGGTCGGTAGAAGGTCGAGATCGACAGCGTACATTTTTGACAGCTCCTCCATCCTCTCGGTGAATTCCAACGGCGTACCTTCTCCGTTAAATCTAACTCCCCATTTCCTAACCTGGTCTGCAGTCGATTTGACGTCGGGTGTATCCCGTTGCGGTGTTGGCGGAACAGGGTTGGTGTATTGGCCCACAGTATCCTCTGGTGGATTTTGTTGACGTTCCGTGGGCATACCCACTGGCAGCGTGGGCCTTGGGGTCACGGGCCTGCCCTCAGCGCCGGTAGCGGCGGCTTCGTGTTGCGTTTGGAGTTGTAGTAGCCTCTGTACGACTTCTGGTTTATTCTCCCCACCAATAAATTGGCTCAGCCGTTTCCGTAATTCGTCAACGTTGCCGGTGCTTGTCAGGCCAAATTCGCCGAGGTATGTTGTCAATTCCTCTTTTCGTAGGGAGTAAACCCACGATGAACGCAACATGTTGTTTCGACGTGCGAGGGGTCTTTCTCGTAACTTTTATGAAATCTCAAACTCTCGGTCCCTGCTCGGGTGCCACTGTAACGACGAGTTTCCTCCGGTTGCTGGGGTAAGCTCGCGGGGTTAGGGATCGTCACAGAAATTTCTTTCTTTGACCGAGAGTGAAAGACGAGTTATAACGTTATGAGATTGGGTTTATTTGTCGTATAATCTATATAGTGGTAGAAGTCTATGGTGATATTGATGACTGGTGATGGCTCGTTGATCCTGTGATGGCGGGGTTGGTCCGGGACGGCACACTGGTACCGTTATAGTTGTAGTGACCTGGGACAGCACTGATCCAGTTAGAGTTGCAGTGGCCTGGGACAGCACACTGATCCTGTTAGAGTTGCAGGGACCTGGGACAGCACACTGATCCTGTTAGAGTTGCAGTGACCTGGGACAGCACACTGATCCTGTTGGAGTTGCAATGACCTGGGACAGCACACTGATCCTGTTAGAGTTGCAGTGACCTGGGACAGCACACTGATGCTGTTAGAGTTGCAGTGACCTGGGACAGCACACTGATCCTGTTAGAGTTGCAGTGACCTGGGACAGCACACTGATCCTGTTAGAGTTGCAGTGACCTGGGACAGCACACTGATCCTGTTAGAGTTGCAGTGACCTGGGACAGCACGCTGATCCTGTTAGAGTTGCAATGACCTGGGACAGCACACTGATCCTGTTAGAGTTGCAGTGACCTGGGACAGCACACTGATCCTCTTAGAGTTGCAGTGACCTGGGACAGCACACTGATCCTGGTAGAGTTGCAGTGACCTGGGACAGCACACTGATCCGGTTAGAGTTGCAGTGACCTGGGACAGCACACTGATCCTGTTAGAGCTGTAGTGACCTGGGACAGCACACTGATCCTGTTAGAGTTGCAGTGACCTGGGACAGCACACTGATCCTGTTAGAGTTGCAGTGACCTGGGACAGCACACTGATCCAGCTAGAGTTGCAGTGACCTGGGACAAACACACTTCGAGGATATTCAAGGACCTTCCTAGGACCTTCGCGGATGTTTTTAAGGACCTTCCAAGGACCTTCGAGGATATTTTCCAGCATATTTTCAAGGACCTTCGAGGATATTCAAGGACCTTCGAGGATATTCAAGGACCTTCCTAGGACCTTCAAGGATATTCAAGGACCTTCCTAGGACCTTCGAGGATATTTTCAAGGACCTACGAGGACCTGCGAGGATATTCAAAAAATGTTCAAGGGTACTTACTCGGTTTGAGACACTTCTGTTCGCCTTCACGACCGCGGTCAACTGATCCCTGTTCTCGTGTTGTCAATCCCTTTTATAGAGAAAATGTAATGTTGGAAATAGAGTAATAGAGTAAGGAGGAAAGAGCGGATAGAGAGTTATGAGCGTAAGGAGTTCCTCTCATTGGTTATTCCAATTTTCCCGTATACTTTCTCGATTGACTAATAATTCCAATGAGTGTTTTCAAACATTTATAATTCAGTTCACGTATGGTTTAATAAAAATAGTAATTCATAAGAAAATAAGATTAAATAAAAATAAAATAAATTCATTTTGTGTTGACAGAAACGAGTTTTTCGGGGGGTACGACTTCTGTCATTACATGTTCCAATAGATGTTAAGACAAGTATGGCTCAAATTATGCTAGAGTTTGAAGGAAGTGAAGAACAGGAAGAATATACAAATCAATTTAAGCGATACATTCTTAACCCAAACGATTTTTCATCATTTTCTAAAATCAAGTTTCCGTCTTTTGTAACTTCTAGTACAAAAAATTTCTATCAGCTCCAATTTTCTGTACAAAGATCCTTCAACATGGAAAGATGATGTTGGTTATAAGAGTGGAATTGAAAAACTTCAGACCATCATTGTTGTGAATGACGTTGCAGAATGAGGTGTCAAACTAAATCAAGATTATAATAACATTCTTACAAAAGATGAAACTGAGAAACAATTTATATTATATATTGTTGCCGGAAACCGTAAAAAATACCCACTGCTACTAAATCCTCACTTATGGAAAAATAATATTTAAAGTATTATAGTTAATAAAAACGCTTTGCTCTTATGGAAGTTATGTAATTTATTTTTAAAAATCAAATGTGTCATGCTATTCAGAAATTTTTAA
Organism: Cordilura impudica; assembly: GCA_963682025.1. NCBI lineage: Eukaryota > Metazoa > Arthropoda > Insecta > Diptera > Scathophagidae > Cordilura > Cordilura impudica. The sequence continues at coordinate 172,009,020 of OY821519.1, read as the reverse complement.
AAATTCAACAGTATTTGCAAAATATTTCAATTTTTTTGAATAAAATGTCTTTTATTAGCTTGGGGTCATATGTGACCCTAATTCTTCTCGAAATCCGCAAAAATTAAATACTTGTCAAAAAAAATTCTGGCATAGGGATTTACCTAAAAATTTTCACAGTTAATCTCTGACATGTATTTAACCAAACCCTAAGGTACAATATCCACTTTTTAAAATTTTGTTTAAAAAATTTTTTAAAACTTGAAAAAGTTTTCAAAATTTTATCAAAAAAATTTCCCATATTCGGTCTCAATGCGCAATAGGTTAGCAACATGGTAATAAAACAATACTTCATATGTAAATACTTGTACTTTAATTAATTTCTCAAAATTGAAAGAAATGCCATCAAATTTCATGACATAGTTTTTTTTTGGCACAAAAGTGGTTTGGGGCATTTGCTATTTCTTGGCGAGTTTTTTTTTATTCGAGTTTGAAGTTTTATAGCTTTTTCAAAAGACAATTTAACGCTAATTCCGAACTATATAACAATTTGTCAGAAAAATTAAACTTTAGAATGAAATTTTCGCAAAATCTGAAAGAAGTCATATTTTCCCCATATAAACACACTTGAAATTTTCAGTCGCGTTGAGGGACATCTTAATGTTTTTTGATTGGCCCAAAACTTTGAATTTCTCAGTTTTTTGCTATTCGCATATTTCTAGGGGTTGGAGCGAGAGTTTGAACACTTTTTTTTACATAAATACTTATAGTTTAATGCAGCTTTCTCCTTTTATGATGATATTGTGACTTCAACGATAGCGTACAGTCATCCTTCTATGATATTGTTGTGTCTTCACTGATAGATTGTGTTCGATGATCATAAACAATATTTATTATTTAGGTGTCGAAAGTTTCTTTACACTTGCTTTATTTTTATTTTAGTATTAAAATTTTTCAAAATTTATATGCGTTATTTTTCTAGTTATTTATTTTCTATAACAAATTTTCGTTCCCCCTTTTTCTTAAATTATTTTTTTTTACTTTCATTTTAAACTATATAGTACATAGTTTCGGATAGTTTGCTTTCACTATATCGGTTTTCTTTTTGTAAGAGCACTTTTTTTTCAAATTTTAATATTATCATTAGAGTTTGAATTTTAATTATTAATATAACTATATTTTTTTTTGTGTATAATAATTTAAGTTTCTTTTTATAATTGTTCAAATTTTTATGTTTAATTTTAAACTTGTAATGTAAAATTAATTTTTGTTCACTTTCTTTTTTTTTTGAATTGGTTTTTTAAAAAAATGTTTTTATTTTATTTAAAAGTTAAATTTTCAACATTGCTGTTTGAAAAATAATATACATAAACGTATACCCTTTTAGACATTAAAATGTCAAGTATCCTTATTATATATAAAACTCACATGGATACCCGGGTATCCTACCGACTGCGCCAATTTTGTCGTAGGTTTTTTTTTAAATAAATTGTCGTGTAATTTGTAATTTGTGTTTTTTATCATTAACTTTTTATTTAATGATTATTTATTTTAAAACTTATTTTATTTATTTAATATTTCTTATATAGATATTATAAATTTAATATTTTACTATATAATAATGTACTTGATTTAAGGATAAGTGGTAACTCACAAACTTTTAAAACGTTTGCCTTGGTTTCCGAAATCTTATAATAATCTCAAATAACAAAAATGTAATGTAAAAAGGTTGAATTACTGATCATGATTGTGCATGCCTGTATATTTACTCTTACACGAAAACCACAATATAAAACTGGGCATGCAGAATCATGATTTACCCTCGGCAACAAGTAGAAAATAAAAAATTATTGATTTTACCCAGTAACCAAACTTTGTATCAAAACAGGTTTTTGTAGAACAAATTTGGGCATGTAGAATCATTGCACTTCTCTTACACACACATTGTGTATGTAAGAAAGTAGACATGATTGTGCATGGTTGATCACAATTAATGTTCTCACCTAGTAACAAAGTAATAGTTCAAAAATAGATTTTTTATATAACAAAACTGGGCATGTAGAATCATTTCACTTCTCTTACATACACATTGTGTATGTAAGAAAGTAGACATGATTGTGCATGGTTAAACATGATTATTGTTTTACGCTTAGTTACAATATGAAACAACGTAGTATTTGTATTCTTGAAAAAAATTAATGTAAACTAAACAAAAACAAACAATGATATACATATAACTCTAGACCGACTATAATTTTTTTATTTGTAGTTTTTAATTTAAGTTTTTAAATTTTTAGTTTTTAATTTTTAGTTTAATTTATTATAGATAGGTGTCTTTCAGTTAGCTCCTGTATTTGTTTTCCACTAATAATTTAGATATTTCATTCTTTTTTGTTAACTCTGAATATTCAAGTGTCTTTCAGTTAGTTCCTATAGTTGTTTTTCATTAATATTTTAGATTTTTATTTTTTTATTATTGTTTTATTTTAGAGTTTTATAAATGGTTGTAATTACTAGAATCGTTTATAATATTATATTTATTAAAGAAAGAACTAACTCAAAGAAAAAAATTTTAAAAAGCGCACTAACATGAAGTCACGATTCTATGTATACTTTTTTATATTTTTAGTTTTTAGTTTTTATATTTTCAATTTTCTATTTTCAATTTTTACTTAAGTTTTAGTTTTTTAAATTTTTTAATTTATCATTGTTAGTTTTTATATTTGCTTTTCAATTTTTAATTTAAGTTTTTAGGTTTTCAATTTTTAATTTAATTTTTTAATATATAGTTTTTTAATTTTAGTTTTAGTTTTTAAATTTTTACCTTTTTAGTTTTTTAATTTTTGATTTTTCAATTTTAAATTTTTAGTTTTTTAGTTTTTATATTTGTTTTAAAATTTTAATTTAAGTTTTGATTTTTTAGTTTTTTTTTCTAATTTAAGATTTTAGTTTTTCAATTTTTGATTTTAATTTTTAGTTTTAAATTTTTAGTTTAATTTATGAAACAGTTTTTAAATACTTTTATACTTTGAGTTAATTTTTATTGAATATACAAAATTAGGAACGTGAAACAAAAATTCTTACAATTATTATTCCAAACAATATTAGAGATTAATTTAAGGAAGTTGTATATTTCTTTCAATACCATGTTTTTTTCATATACAAAGTATACAAATAATCTTTCTTAAATGGTTTTTATCAAGCTGAGGAACAACAAAAATTTTATATTTAGCCTAATTTAAGTTTTTAATGTAATTTTTTCTTCCCAAATTATAAGTTTCCTACAAAATATCTACAAAATTAATTAAATTTACTAAAATTTAAACATATTTCTATAATAATTTATTGAAATATTGAAAACTTACTGTATTCTTATAGAATCTTTTTTTCCTATTAACAAATTTCATATGAAGTTGTTTTATACAGTTTTTCTGTACACATATGAAAATAAATCCATTTAAAATTAAAAACCAAATGTTTAATCTAAAAAAAAATCTTACCTTTGGTTATATCTGATATATATATATTTTTTTATAATTAATAACATATATATTGTTTACAAAATTATTTTTTGTAGGAAATCATTTACATATCCAAAAAAATTGATGAAACAAAACAGAACTAGTTCAGTAAAACATATTACTTATGTAATTGATTTTTTGGAACTATTTGAGAAAATAATCGTTTTGCCGACGGCGAAACATAATTTTTACAATATTAAAAAAATATTAAATTAATCGTCAACCGTCAACGAAGTTAGTTGTGAATTATTTTGCTCCGTACATTTTTGTTAAAATCTTTTGTCATAAAGTAAATTGTAAATTTATATTAAAATAAAACTGAAATTAACAGCTTTAAAAGTATATTATTCCTACTTCAAAAAGTTACATTATTAAAATTAAAACTAAAATTAAAACTAGAAACATATTAGTCAAAGTTCAATAGAATAAAGCATAAAAAGAACTATACAAAATTTTAGTTAAACAATAACAACACCACATATTTAAATAGAAAACAAAAAAAGTAAAAACGAACAACCAAGTGCGTACTCTCTAATGTTTTAACAACAATACACATAACAGCCTTATTTCAATATATTAAAGCAGTGACACAACTCAGTTAAACAACAATAAAAACACTACATATTTTAAATAAGAAAACAAGAATTAAAAACGAACACATTCTCTACTCATTCTACAACAACACCCATATAACAATAACAACACATAGCAGCCTATTTGCAAAATTAATAACAAACAGACAAAATAACTCGTATATCCCAACAAACAAATTCGTACTAGTAATTAAATTAATAATCTAATCTTCACCTTAATTATTATGGATTGCTTAAATACTAATTGCAATATTACCGGAAATGATCGTATGGTATCCTGCTGGCTATGTTTAGGAACCTACCATCTGAAATGTAGTGGCCTTAAGTCACGTGATGTTGATGCTCTGGCTGATCCTGCAAAATTCCTGCAATGGACCTGCCCTCGCTGTAGAAAAATTAATGTGGAGTTTTATAAATTTTTCAAAAGTTCCAAAACTGAATTTGAACAACGTAATAATGACTTCATATCACTACAAGGTAAACTTGCTAAGTTTGGTGAGTTATTCACAAATTATCCTAATTTAGATAAATTTGCCAATTCGCAACATATTTCTTCTCCAAAACGCAAAAAGACAGTAGTTAACCCTCCGATTATACCTATTTTAACTCTTTCATCGGGAACTGCATCTCAAATTCCAATGGAAACTGGTGATGTCTCTCCTTTGCCGTCTACGTCTGTGAATTCTCCAATGCCTCCAATAGAAGTTTTTGCCCCCTCTCTGGAAACTGATGTTGGATCTCCTAATCCATCTTTGCCCTCGATAACGTCTCCAAATGTTAACACTTTAGTACCAAAACCTGCGGAAATTTTTAGAGAACTTCGTACTATTCCACCCAGAAGAACTATTTTTGCTACACGTTTCCATTACGATACGACTGCCGAAGAAATTAAAAACTTTATAAAGTCTAAGTTCAATAATACACTACCTGATGACACTCTCGTTTATAAAATGAATTCAAGGAATAGGGCCTCTTTCAAAATAATTGTTCCAGTAGACCTATTTGATCAAATTGTAAATACTAACTTTTGGCCGAAAAATGCACTGGTACGTGAATTTATTTATCGTGACGAAAACTTTGCACGTCTTCCAACTTCTGCCAACCCGAACCCAAAAAACTAGTAACAACCTCAACTCTTAACATTGTTTACCAGAATGTCAATGGGATAAATTCTAAGCTCTCTAATATATTCCTGAACAGTTTTGATTTTGAATTTCATATTGTTGCTTTAACGGAAACCTGGCTAAAAAGTAATATTAATAACTCCGAAATAATGTGTGATAAATATCAAATCTTTAGGCGAGATAGAAATGGAAAGCTTGGTGGCGGTGTTTTAATTGCTGTGTCGAGTATGTATCCTGCTGAAGAAATCATCGTAGAAAACTCTTCAAATTTGGAGCTAGTGGTTGTGGCCATAAAATTTGGAAAGAATTTACTATTTATTACTTGCTCTTATATACCTCCCAACTCCGATTTCCAACTTTATGAAAACCACGCTTTAGCTATTAGATCTGTTGCAAATAAAATAAGACCAACTGACTACCTGATCCTACTTGGCGACTTTAATATACCGACAACATCTTGGATAAACTTAGATGATACTGATTTCTTAGTTCCAATTACCCAAACTGATTGGAGTCATGATTTCCTTAAATCTCTTGCTGATATGTGTGTTTTCCAAATAAATGACGTTCCTAACTGCAATGATAGAATGCTGGATCTCGTGTTCGTAAATAACCCTACACTATTCAGTGTAATTAGAACAAGTCCGTTAAGTTTTCCTGAGGATTGTCATCATCCAACACTTTTAATATCCACACCACTTCCACAGAGACCTAACATTCCTAGTTTTTCTGAATCATTGTGCTTTAAACGAACTAACTACCAAATGTTAAATCAATTACTATCTGACTATAACTGGCTTGAAATCATTTCATTTTCAAACGATGGAAGTAATTTTGATCAGGTAATCGAAACTTTTTATAAGATAATTTCAACAAATATAACGAAAACTGTTCCTTTAATAAAAATAGATAATGTAAATGCTCCTCCATGGAATACAATCACACTAGCATGGTTGAAAAATCGGAAAAACAGGCTTTATAGGAAATTTAAGAAAAGTAATAATCAAATTGATCAAAGTCTATATATTATAGCTAGAAGTCATTATAACCTAGAAAATAAAAAATGTTACGATAGTTATCTTAGTAAAATGAATTCAAATATAAAAAAAAATCCAAAAATGTTTTACAACTTTGTAAATTCTAAACGTAAAATTTCATCATACCCAACCACTATGAAAATGAATGGTACTGTCCTTTCAAACGATGTTGATATTGCAAATGTTTTTGCTGAATTCTTTGCGTCCACATTTTCCACAATGACGTTAAACAACACACGATATCCCTATGATATTCCAAGGCTGACATCAATTAATATTTCATCCTTAGACGAGTTGACTGTTCTTAAGAATCTAAGAAGTATAAAAAGTTCACTTAATCCAGGTCCAGATGGTATTCCCAGCTGTATCTTAAGAAATTGTGCTGAAATATTGGCTACCCCGTTAACTCTTATATATAATAACTCTCTTAAATTCGGCTTCTTTCCAAAGTGTTGGAAAAATTCATTTATTATTCCGCACTACAAATCTGGTAGCCGCAGTTATGCTACTAATTATAGAGCAATTGCAAAGCTTAATGCTATACCTAAACTTTTTGAGAAAATTATAACTGATATATTAATGGAATTTACTTCCTATATAAACTCTGGATTCTGCAAAAATAAACAAACTGATGTTATATACACGTGTTTAGCAAAGCTTTTGATAAGGTTAGCCATGATCTACTGCTAGCGAAACTTGATGCTATTGGATTCTCCGGGAACTTCTTAAAATGGATTCGGTCGTACTTAAAACATCGTAAGCAATGTGTAATTTTCAATAACTCTAAATCGAAATATATAGATGTTACTTCCGGTGTCCCTCAAGGGAGTCACCTTGGACCTCTCCTATTTTTGCTGTTTATTAATGATCTACCAAAGTCTATTCAATATAGCAATATTCTTATGTATGCCGACGATGTAAAAATCTACTCCACCATCATAAACAATGAAGACAGTATAGGTCTCCAGTCTGACTTAAATAGCTTCTACAAATGGTGCAATGTCAACTTAATGGAATTAAATCTAAAAAAAATGTCAGTCTATGACCTTCTCTAGATATTCGCCATCTTCGAACCACTATGTCATCCATGACTCAAAACTAAACTCAGTTGAATCGTTCATAGATTTGAGAGTTCATTTTGATAAAAGACTAAGTTTTAATTCTCACGTAACAATGACTGTTAATAAGGCAAATGGTGTTTTATCTTTTATAAAGCGTTGGGCAAAGGAATTTAATGATCCTTATATAACAAAAAATCTATTCACGTCTTTGGTCAGGCCGATACTTAAATACGCATCAGTAATCTGGGATCCACAGTACAATGTTTTCATCAAAAAACTTGAATCAGTTCAGAAACAATTCTTACTATTTTGTCTACGATATCTTGAGTGGAATGCGGAATTGAGTCTTCCACCATATCGCAGTCGTTTGGCTCTAATAAAGCTTCCAACTTTGAAAAGTAGAAGGATCATTTCTAATATAACATTCTTCCTCAACCTGGTTCATGGTAAAATTGATTCTGAATGCCTTCTCGGAAAAATTTGTATAAATGTGCCTAACAGACAACTTCGATCGTATGAGCCGGTTTACCTGAATTTCCACAGATCAAATTTCATTAATTTCGATCCATTCCGAAGAATTTGCACCGAAGTGAACAGACACTATGCTTTAATTGATTTATCCGATGATGTTGATGTTATTAAAAGAAGATTAACGACATATTTGAACTCTAATATAATATTAATATTGAAAAAAAAAAAAAAAACAACTATAGGAACTAACTGAAAGACACTTGAATATTCAGAGTTAATAAAAAAGAATGAAATATCTAAAATATTAATGAAAAACAACTATTGGAACTAACTGAAAGACACCTATCTATAATAAATTAAACTAAAAATTAAAAACTAAAAATTTAAAAACTTAAATTAAAAACTTAAATCTAAAATTAAAAATTGAAAACTTGAAAACTGAAAATTTAAATTAAAAAATTAAAAAGCTAATATAAAAAAAAATGTTTGAAAATTGTTAACATTTGAAAAAAGAATATTTGGTCTGATGTATTAACAAATTTAGTAAATAAATATTAATGTCTTAAAAGCGGTATTAAAATTGGTCATAATTTAACTTAATAAGAAAAAAAAAATAATCATTCAATAGAAAGAAACATATTTTAATTTATTAATTCTTTATTTAATAGATAAATTACAAATTTGCTTACAAACTAAAACTTATTGCACAGATTTGGGTAAGTCTTTTATCTAAAGTATGATAATTAGTTTCAATAGAAAGAAACATATAGACTTGAATAAGCGAATATTTTCTCAAATAAATCTAAAAAAGATGGGTTTTGTGAATGAAAAATGATGTCAGCTCTATAAATCCTCAATAGAATATAAAAAATGTATTTATATTCAAACTTAACGGATATATTTTAACTTATTAAAGAATCTAAAACATATTGGAAACGAAAAAGAACTACTCGTATATATAATTAATTTTTAATTTTTAATTTTTAATTATTAATTTTTAATTTTTAATTTTTAATTTTTAATTTTTAATTTTTAATTTTTAATTATTAATTTTTAATTTTTAATTTTTAATTTATAATTTTTAGTTTTTAATTTTTAATTTTTAATTTTTAATTTTTAATTTTTAATTTTTAATTTTTAATTTTTAATTTTTAATTTTTAATTTTTAATTTTTAATTTTTAATTTTTAATTTTTAATTTTTAATTTTTAATTTTTATTTTTTATTTTTTAATTTTTAATTTTTAATTTTTAATTTTTAGTTTTTAATTTTTAATTTTTAATTATTAATTTTTAATTTTTAATTTTTAATTTTTAATTTTTAATTTTTAATTTTTAATTTTTAATTTTTAGTTTTTAATTTTTAATTTTTAATGTTTAATTTTTAATTTTTAATTATTAATTTTTAATTTTTAATTTTTAATTTTTAATTTTTAATTTCTAAGTTTTAATTTTTAATTTTTAATTTTTATTTTTGAATTTTTAATTTTTAATTTTCAATTTTTAATTTTTAATTTTTAATTTTTAATTTTTAATTTTTAATTTTTAATTTTTAATTTTTAATTTTTAATTTTTAATTTTTAATTTTTAATTCCTAATTCCTAATTTCTAATTTCTAATTTTTAATTTTTAATTTTTAATTTTTAATTTTTAATTTTTAATTTTTAATTTTTAATTTTTAATTTTTAATTTTTAATTTTTAATTTTTAATTTTTAATTTTTAATTTTTAATTTTTAATTTTTAATTTTTAATTTTTAATTTTTAATTTTTAATTTTTAATTTTTAATTTTTAATTTTTAATTTTTAATTTTTAATTTTTAATTTTTAATTTTTAATTTTTAATTTTTAATTTTTAATTTTTAATTTTTAATTTTTAATTTTTAATTTTTAATTTTTAATTTTTAATTTTTAATTTTTAATTTTTAATTTTTAATTTTTAATTTTTAATTTTTAATTTTTAATTTTTAATTTTTAATTTTTAATTTTTAATTTTTAATTTTTAATTTTTAATTTTTAATTATTAATTTTTAATTTTTAATTTTTAATTTATAATTTTTAGTTTTTAATTTTTAATTTTTAATTTTTAATTTTTAATTTTTAATTTTTAATTTTTAATTTTTAATTTTTAATTTTTAATTTTTAATTTTTAATTTTTAATTTTTAATTTTTAATTTTTAATTTTTAATTTTTAATTTTTAATTTTTAATTTTTAATTTTTATTTTTTATTTTTTAATTTTTAATTTTTAATTTTTAATTTTTAATTTTTAGTTTTTAATTTTTAATTTTTAATTATTAATTTTTAATTTTTAATTTTTAATTTTTAATTTTTAATTTTTAATTTTTAATTTTTAATTTTTAATTTTTAATTTTTAATTTTTATTTTTAATTTTTAATTTTTAATTTTTAATTTTTAATTTTTAATTTTTAATTTTTAATTTTTAATTTTTAATTTTTAATTTTTAATTTTTAGTTTTTAATTTTTAATTTTTAATTTTTAATTATTAATTTTTAATTTTTAATTTTTAATTTTTGTGTTTTCCATTTTCCATTTTTCATTATTAATTTTTCAATTTTCATATTCCAATTTCCATTTTTAATTTTCATTTTCCATTTTCAATTTTTCAATTTTCAATATTCAATTTTCCATTTTCCATTTTTCAATTTTTATTTTCAATTTTCCATTTTGCATTTTCGATTTTTCAATTTTCATTTACCATTTTTCATTTTCAATTTTTATTTTTTCAATTTTCATTTTCCATTTTTTAATTTTCAATTTCCATTTTCCATTCCTAATTTTTCATTTTTCAATTTTCATGTTCCATTTTCCATTTTTCATTTTCCAATTTCCATTTTTAATTTTTCAATTTTCAATTTTCATTTTCCATTTTCCATTTTCCATTTTTCAATTTTCATTTTTAATTTTTCAGCTTTCATTTTCCATTTTTAATTTTTTATTTTTCCTTTTCCATTTTCCATTTTCCGCTTTTCGTTTTTCAATTTTCATTTTCCATTTTTCGTTTTTCGTTTTTCATTTTCCATTTTTCAATTTGAATTTTCCATTCTTCATTTTTCAATTTCCCATTTTCCATTTTTCAATTCTCATATTCCATTTTCCATGTTTTAATTTTCATTTTCCATTTTCCATTTTTCAATTTTCATTTTCCATTTTTCATATTTCATTTTCCATTTTTCATTTTTAATTTTTCAATTTTCATTTTCCATTTTTCATTTTCCATTTTCCATTTTTCATTTTCCATTTTCCATTCTCCATTTTTCATTTTCTATTTTCCATTTTCCGTTTTTCACTTTCCATTTTTCATTTTCCATTCTCCATTTTTCATTTTCTATTTTCCATTTTTCATTTTCCATTTATAATTTTTTATTTTTAAATTTTCCTTTTTCATTTTCCATTTTTCATTTTACATTTTACATTTTACATTTTACATTTTACATTTTACATTTTACATTTTACATTTTACATTTTACATTTTACATTTTACGTTTTACATTTTCATTTTACATTTTACATTTTATATTTTACATTTTACATTTTACATTTTACATTTTACATTTTCATTTTACATTTTACATTTTACATTTTACATTTTACATTTTACATTTTACATTTTACATTTTACATTTTACATTTTACATTTTACATTTTACATTTTACATTTTACATGTTACATTTTACATTTTACATTTTACATTTTACATTTTACATTTTACATTTTACATTTTACATTTTACATTTTACATTTTACATTTTACATTTTACATTTTACATTTTACATTTTACATTTTACATTTTACATTTTACATTTTACATTTTACATTTTACATTTTACATTTTACATTTTACATTTTACATTTTACATTTTACATTTTACATTTTACATTTTACATTTTGCATTTTACATTTTACATTTTACATTTTACATTTTACATTTTACATTTTACATTTTACATTTTACATTTTACATTTTACATTTTACATTTTACATTTTACATTTTACATTTTACATTTTACATTTTACATTTTACATTTTACATTTTACATTTTACATTTTACATTTTACATTTTACATTTTACATTTTACATTTTACATTTTACATTTTACATTTTACATTTTACATTTTACATTTTACATTTTACATTTTACATTTTACATTTTACATTTTACATTTTAGATTTTACATTTTACATTTTAGATTTTAGATTTTAGATTTTACATTTTACATTTACATTTTACATTTTACATTTTACATTTTACATTTTACATTTTACATTTTACATTTTACATTTTACATTTTACATTTTACATTTTACATTTTACATTTTACATTTTACATTTTACATTTTACATTTTACATTTTACATTTTACATTTTACATTTTACATTTTACATTTTACATTTTACATTTTACATTTTACATTTTACATTTTACATTTTACATTTTACATTTTACATTTTACATTTTACATTTTACATTTTACATTTTACATTTTACATTTTACATTTTACATTTTACATTTTACATTTTACATTTTACATTTTACATTTTACATTTTACATTTTACATTTTACATTTTACATTTTACATTTTACATTTTACATTTTACATTTTACATTTTACATTTTACATTTTACATTTTACATTTTACATTTTACATTTTACATTTTACATTTTACATTTTACATTTTACATTTTACATTTTACATTTTACATTTTACATTTTACATTTTACATTTTACATTTTACATTTTACATTTTACATTTTACATTTTACATTTTACATTTTACATTTTACATTTTACATTTTACATTTTACATTTTACATTTTACATTTTACATTTTACATTTTACATTTTACATTTTACATTTTACATTTTACATTTTACATTTTACATTTTACATTTTACATTTTACATTTTACATTTTACATTTTACATTTTACATTTTACATTTTACATTTTACATTTTACATTTTACATTTTACATTTTACATTTTACATTTTACATTTTACATTTTACATTTTACATTTTACATTTTACATTTTACATTTTACATTTTACATTTTACATTTTACATTTTACATTTTACATTTTACATTTTACATTTTACATTTTACATTTTACATTTTACATTTTACATTTTACATTTTACATTTTACATTTTACATTTTACATTTTACATTTTACATTTTACATTTTACATTTTACATTTTACATTTTACATTTTACATTTTACATTTTACATTTTACATTTTACATTTTACATTTTACATTTTACATTTTACATTTTACATTTTACATTTTACATTTTACATTTTACATTTTACATTTTACATTTTACATTTTACATTTTACATTTTACATTTTACATTTTACATTTTACATTTTACATTTTACATTTTACATTTTACATTTTACATTTTACATTTTACATTTTACATTTTACATTTTACATTTTACATTTTACATTTTACATTTTACATTTTATATTTTACTTTTACATTTTACATTTTACATAAAGGATGCCAAAGAATTCAAATCTAGAATCAATAATACGCACATATTGTTATGAAAACAAATATGTTGAATATGTTAAAAATCATTTAAAATCTTCTTATGCATATCTATGTAGTTACATAAAAAGTAAAAAAATAAACATAAAAAGTATGATGGAACCAATTGTCGCATGAGACATGTAGCATGCGACAGTGATTAAAATTAAATAAAAAATAAAGTACTAAATATTTTTTAATCAATTAAAAACATTATTAAGATGCATCAAAGTTATTATACTCTGGTGAACACAGCTAATATATTAGATCGACGCACTAACTATTTTAGCTTACACACATTTTACACTTACCTTTAAAATATGTCAAAAAATATTGGGAAACCAAATTAATAAAATGTGTATAAGCAAACATTATGAAGAAAAATAAGTAAATAAAATCAATTGTCATTTGTTGCGAAATAAATTATTATAAATCATAAGCAAAAAGTATTGTAACCTAAATTAAGTAGAATGTAAGCAAAAGCAATTATTGTTAACAAATTTATTGCGAAATAAATTTAAGTCAATAAATGTAAACCATAAACAAAAATTATTAAGTAGAATAAGTTATAATAAAAAAATGTTAACTGCAAGCAAAATTTATTTCAGAAATTTGTATAAAAGAAAGACAAAATAAAGCAAAGATTGAGTTTAATTAACAGCAGCAAACTATACGCGTTTCAATCGATACTCGAAACCACATAACTGGCGCCCGAGACAAAAACCAAAGCCTGAGGAAGGTTAAAAAAAGTCCTTAGTGCAAGATAAAAATAAAAGTGACAAAAATCCTATAAAATTACGGAACCTTTAAAAACAAATTTTAAGTGAAAATCCTTAAATCTGAACATTTTTAAAGCGACAAAAATCCTAAAGATTACGGAATCTTCAAAAACAAATTTTAATTGAAAATCATTAAATCTGAACGTTTTAAAGTGACAAAAATCCTAAAAATTAAGGAACCTTTAAAAACAAATTTTAGTGAAAATCCTTAAAACTGAACGTTTCAAAGTGACAAAAATAACGGAACCTTTAAAATAAGAACAAATTTTAAAGTGAACTCAGCGAATCCTTTTATACAAGCAAAAGGACTCGCAGATTACGAAAAGAAACGTGCTGCGTAAAAAGAATTCTACGGGCCGTCCAACAAGTATGCTGATCTTCACACTGCTGTAAGCAAAACATTATTTTTTTTATTATATTTATTTCATTGTTGCTATAAAATATAGAAAAATTTATTTTAAAACAGTAAGAGTGTTAAATTCGGCTGTGCCGAATCTTTGATATCCTCCACCTCGGTTTGAGTCTTGATAATAAATGTAAATGAAAAAGTAAACAATTTGTTAAACTTAATACCATATTATTTCAGCAAATTCTTTGGGTTGGTTTTCGTCTTTTCTATTATTTCGGATTTATTTCGGTGTTTGCTTTTTGGTCATCGTGGTCATCGTGGTCGGCATGCATTTAGGTTATATACCTATATGCATGCGTTTCCGGTTATATGACAGAACTTCTCGTTTAATTTAGTTTTTGCTAATTAAATAGCTCGCCCTAAACTCCATTGCAAAGGTAATGGTTGTGTAGGGTGACTATATGCATTAAATCGTGCTAATTGGAGATGGCTGTATAGTTTCTTTTAACTGGCCAAATATTTCTTCATTGCGGCCATAGAGGTCGGATGGAGTAACAAAATAATAACCAAAAAAAAAAAAAACTCTCTCAACTTTTTTATTAAAATATTGCCATATTTGGAAAACATAGAGAATAAATTTATAATAATAAATATTCAAATTAGGGATGCCTAACGCAAAAAACCAAATGTCCCAAATATTTTTAATAAAATAATTTGTTATCTTTATTTTCTGAAAAACTTCAAATTTCCATCAAAAAAAAATTTTGAAAATTTATATATAAATAACATTCTCATCAAATTGCGTTTAACAGTTTTTATGTTCGCAATTCTTAAATATCATTTGACGTTTTCTAAAATTATTGAATTTAAATTAATGTTTTCTGTAGTGTGATTCTGTAAATTTCAACGATCCGACAATCGTAAAATATATCGACAGCTATTGTTGTTTGCGCTAAGGATTAAGTGATTCACTAAGTACATACATCTTAACGACAGTCGACATATCTATTTTTCTATTTATTTAAATTGTAAACGAGTGGCATCTCTGTCAAAATAAGCGAAAAACACAAAGAAGAATAGAAAAAAACAAATTACTTCGTGTTTGACAGGATGATTTTATGTATATGTTTAATGTCTTTATTTTTTTTACTAATATTTCTGTGTATTTATTTGAAAATGAAATAATGAATTGAATATGCTATTTAATTTTTTTTTTTTATAAAAAAGTTTTTTAATAAAAGCAAAATATTTTCACTATTTTATGATTTTTATTTATGTATGACGACGTTTCAACCTAAAAATTTAAGTTTTTATCGATTGAACAAACAACACAAAAATGGTTGTCGTTTAGATAACAACAACAGCTGAGTTTAGCAATAGCGAATATCGTTTAAAAATTTTACTGATAATTTTGCTATTTTCTTTTTTTTAACGATTCGACTATCGTTAAAAGATCTGAATCGCGGTACTGAAAATCTATTAATTTCTCCTGAATGTCAATATTTTTTTATATGTAAAAATTTTTTAAATGTAAACATAGGTCTTTGGTGTTCTTTTTTTTTTTTTTTGAATTTCAATTTGTGTTTAACGAATAAAATTTATATATTAAAGATGAAATTGATGTCTTCTAAATTAAAAATTATAATTTCCGACGTTTTGATATGATTTTCTGAAATTCAGTTAATTGTAATTTATAATTCCAGTTTTTAGAATTGATATTTCCTTAAATTTGAATGGAAAATTTAAAAAGTGCAATTTTGTATTTATGTGAATAATAATGCTTTAGTAATTATAAACAATTTTTAAAAATTAGATGTAATCGCAATCAGATATTTTGTAGGTAAAGCAGAATAATAATTCTATATAACTATGTAGAACTGTTTTGAAAGCAAAAAATTCATTGATGAACTCAGTAACTCTATTTTGTAAAGACAACAAAAAGTTAATATGCCACACTTATATTCATATTTGTAAAAGAATAATGAAAAAACGTATGAAATAAAAGACCAGCCCGTGTATACTCTTAACATTGTCCTATATGATATCTAGTTGAAAATATTAACATTCATGTTAAAATAGAAATAACTATTGCAAAGCTAATTAGAACAAACAAAAATTGTGGCGCCATCTACTGTGGCATAGTCACGCTGAGCAAAATGAAGTGACACTCTGTTAATGCAAAAGAAATGTATTTTCGGCACAACAAAATATTGCAGAATTTTATGTAAATAAAATAATATAGCGATTTATTTCTAACATGCAGTTGTTATAGATATACATATATAATATATGTATATTATTTGTATTATTTAATATGTTTATGTATGTATATGTAAATATTACACACGAAAACTACAACATCAAACGTTAGTTTTACGTTTTTCTCTTTAAATAAATTTATACATAAATTTTTTTTTGCTAAATTTACATTGTTTTTTTTTTTATTAACAACTAGGTATTTTAGCATTATTTGCTTTAGATGTTGGTGAATTTTTACTCCCTTTATATTAACTCGTAGTGTCTGCTTGTCGAAAAAATTTTGGATCGATTTTAACCACTTTCCCATGACCCATTTGATCTGAAATTTTGCAGACAGGCTCGTGGTAATAACAGAAATGATCTAAAAAATTTTTTTAGTGATGCCAAAACAATGGAAACTTTGAAATTTTTCTACCAGAGTTAATAAAAAAAATGTACAAAGGGTTAGTTTTTATTATATTATTACCACAACGACCACAAAAACAACATGTCCAGCTATGACAACAACACAACATTTAGAATAACAACAAGAACAATATAGAAACATCATATTTTACATTTTTTTTTATTTTTTCAGAGATTTCCCTGGACCTGTTCCACCGATTTGAATGATTTTTGAAATAGAAATCTTCACATGAATTTGTTGAATCATTCTCACTAAAAACGATCACTGTAGCTGCACTATTGAGGGCGTGATCGTGACAAGAACAACATAGAAAATTATATTTTTTCAAGACTTTTTTTACAAATATATATATATATATATATTTTATGGGGTCCAGAATTTTTTTTTTCTAATTATTACTTACGGAATGACAAACTTATATACCCTCTGCACACTGGAGTGGAGGGTATAAATATATCAAAGGTTTAAATATTTTTCAACAATAGCTAAATTAAATATCAAAAATATATAGAAAAATTTATATAAGAAACTTTATTTAGAAATATATCAAAGGTTTAGATATTTTTCAACTAAATCTAAGTTTATGTTAAAAATACATCAAAGGTTTTAAGTATTTTTCAACAAATCATTAAATATATATAGAAATTTATGCTAAACATATATCAAAGATTTTAAATATTTTCTCAACAAAGACTAAAGAAATTTTTTCAAAACATAAATCAAAAATTAAAAATTTTTTTTTGGTAATTTTTTAAATGGTAGGATCTCCTTGTTTTAAGCGTCTCCCAATTTGTTTTATTTGTAAATTTAAAATTTTAACCGATCAGGAAGCTTTAATTATTCGCGTTTGTCGACCAAATTCCACCTCGATTGTATAGAAGAATACTATAAATTTCGCGCACAGTGCCCTGAGTGTGACTTTTTAAATTTCGTTTGCCGAAAAGAATAAGAATATAATTCACAAAACAAAACGACATTTCTCCAGAAAAAATGGAACAAATAAAAAAAGCCATAACCCAACTGACTGGTGCTCTAAACGCCCAGATTGAACGGGTTAAAATTCTTAACAATAGAATGACCAACTTAGAAAAGACAATTCATCGTCCCCATTCTGAACAACAGACCTACAAGAAATAAGGAAACTCCCGGACTGTGTGAGGGATCCTCAAGTTTTCGATGGGAACCCTGTACAGTATATTTCATGGATCCACAATGTGGAATCGATATTAAGGGATTACGAGATTGTTTGGCATAAACCAATATACAGGGCAATCTTACAACATATCCTTCAAAAGGTTAGGGCTCCCGCGGAAACAGCTTTAATTTCCTATAATATTTTTGACGAGTTGGGAAAAGATAAAAAACTGCTTGTCCTTACATTACGCGGACAAAAGAGACATCCAAACATTGGAATACGAACTAAGTGTTATGCGTCAGAGGAACAACACAATTGGCGAATTCTATGCGAGAATTAATCATCAATTATCTCTTGTAATAAATAAAATTAAGACAGATAACTATACGAGTGAAACCGTTGAAGCTCTAATTTCAACATATCGAAACAGAGCTCTGGGCGTTTTTATTCGGGGAATAAATGGCGATGTTTCACGAATGCTTGCAATTCAAAAACCTAGAACCTTGCCTGAGGCCTATACCTCATGCCTTGAATTACAAAACTTAAATTTTAGAAATACTTCTATTCACCCACGTTATTCTAACACCATTACTTCACCACTTAATCAAATGCATAAAATTCATAAACAAAACTTTTCACAGAGAAATCTAAACTTAAATGAAAAGTCCGTATTTATAATGCACCAGCCCAACAATATGCACCGAACTTACCACCACCTAGACCTACTCAGCCTAAACCACCATACCAATGGAGGTGGACCCTTCCGTTAAGACACGCCATATAAACTATATGAACAGTAGGGTGGGGCGATTAGTATGGAAGGAAAAAAATCTTAATGGGCGCGTTTCTGATTTTTGGGATTGTAATGAGCAAAAAAGTCCACTAGACCATACGTCTACGGTGAAAATCGAGCTTCCAGATTTTGACTTGCAGTTTTTTCTCAGACTTTATTTTTTTTGGATAATTTGCAAATTTTCTTGGGCTCATATTTCGTAAACTATTTGAAATTTTGACTTATACGCAACGCTATTATAGTCGTGTATTTTCAGAGGCTATGGATACTAAAAATATGTGGAAAGAGATAAAGGAAATTGGTTATAAAGATGAAAGTGAATCGGTAAATCTTTCCACTTTTGAACTAAATGAATTGAATAGACAATTTACTTCAAATGACTCCTCTTCGTTCTGACTCTTATGCAAATCTACCAGATTGCAATCTGGATTCTTTATTTAGTTTTTCCTGCGTTAACCATCAGGATGTTCTGGAAGCTTTTCTTTCCATAAAGACAAAATCTATTGGTCTAGACGGTATGAATCCAACATTTATTATAGCTATTTTACTACAGGTTCTACCCTATATCACTCATATTTTTAACACTATTTTTACAAAATTTCCCTGATTTGTGGAAATGGGCAAAAGTAATTCCCTTGCCGAAATCTAATAAAGAATACAGGCCAATTTCCGTACTTCCTTTTCTTTCGAAAGTTTTCGAAAAAATTATGAGCAAACAAATGAATAAACATATATCCAATAATAATCTTTTATCATCTAAGCAATCTGGTTTTCGCAGGAAAAGAGGGTGTATCACTACTTTAATTGATGTATCGGAAGATCTTCGTTATATCGTTGACAGTGGTAATATTGCTTTTTTGACTTTATTGGACCACTCTAAAGCTTTTGACTCAGTGGACCATGATATTCTTGTTAAAAAGCTTAAACATATTTTTGGTTATTCTGAAACCTCCTCTAAATTGATTAGCTCTTACCTTCGGAATAGAGAGCAAGTTGTTGTCTCTAAAGACAAGTCGTCTACCTCTGCGTCTTTAAGTAGGGGTGTTCCGCAGGGGGTCTATACTTGGCCCTCTTTTGTTTTCTTTTTTTTTTTATAACGTTTATTTAAGCATAATTAATATAATGAAACTAAAAATAAACAAATAGTGTATATTTACATTTTGTTATACATAGTCCCATATTCGGGTGCTCAAGTATATTACATATATATATATATATTAATAAAATATTTATTTTTTTTTAATTGTTTATGGTCTTTACACAACTTAAGAGTATTTGTAGATAATATAACTGATATGTAATGAAAAAATTTTGAGAAAAAAAAATTACTTTTATAGTGGATAAGATAAAACTGTAGTCAAAGGATAAAAATGTTGAAAGTTGTAAAACTATTCATTAAGCCACCAGTATTTTCTTTTGTTTAGATTTGGGATTATATTTTTATCTCGTAAGTAAATGCTAGTATCAAATCTGCAATTGTCATTTGTGAGTTGATTGGTATATACAGCTTTTATATTGGCTCGTCTGTATATGTGGTACAGTATAGGTATACCTGTTTCATTTTGTATATAACCTTTACTATCGAGGTATAAGAAGGCCTCAGGTGGTACATATCCACTTTGTAAAGTTGAATATATATATTTATCGCTAGCGTAATAAGGAGCCACAATTAAATTATTTTCATGGCAGATCTATAGAGGGATGTACAGGCCCTCAAACATTTTCTTTCAAAGATTCTGAATTTTTCCATATAGGATGGGGATATGTTGAACCATATTTGGCAACCATATGTTAGGATAGGCCGTATTAATGACTGGTACAAAAGAATTTTAACCTTTGATTTAATGTGTTTTGAGAAAAATAACTTTTTATACATAAAAAAAGCATTTCTTGCTTTTATTATTTGGAAATTTATATGGTTATTGAAATACAAAAATTTATCCAGGTGAATACCTAAATATTTAACTATTTGTTTATTTGGAATGGTTATATTTTGTATGGATTTTATACCGAATAATTTCCAATTATTTTTAATATTGTGATTGCATTTTCCTGTTGGGGGACGAAAAAGTATAGTTTCACATTTATTGGTGTTAATTTTCATTTGCCAATCACTAGCATATTCTTCAACAGTTTGAAAATAATTTTGTAATTTTCCATTAATATTCTCAATTTTGTTATCGGCATGATAAATAATAATATCATCATCAAACGCAATAATATTGTCAATTTTGTTTAAATATACAAATATACAAATTAAAAAGAATTGGCGAATTGACCGTACCTTGTTGCAAACCATTTACTATTAAAAATTTCTTTGTATTATTTTTTTTCTTATTACAAATTAAAAATGATTTGTTATTTAGCATATTATGTAAGAGTATAATTAAATGAAGAGGGAATTTATAATTGAATAATTTGTATATTAAGCCAGGGATCCAAATACTGTCGAAAGCTTTTTCGAAGTCAATTAGACAAGCACCTGTGCATAACGATTTATTTAAATTCCAATGTACATTTGAAACAAGCACATGTATTGCGTGGATTGTAGAGTGTTTGAATTTAAATCCAAATTGTCTGTTATTAGTTAAATATTTCTTTTCGCAATATTTTATTATATTGTTATTAATGCAAATTTCGAAAATTTTACTAATGTTCGGCAGTAAACTTATTGCACGCTAGTTTTTAGGATTGCTACTGTCCTTATCTTTTTTTTGGTAAAACAATTACTTTTGCAATTTTCCATGCACGAGGGAAGTACGAATTGTTGAGCATGTTCTTGAAAAGGGTGCAATATTCAAAAATTATGTTTTCGGGAATGTTTCTAATATGATATTTGGAATATTATCAATTCCATATGACAATTTTTTTCTTAAGTTACTGAAAATATAAGTTATTGTAGCTCTTGTTACAAAAATTTCCTCATTGAGAGATTCATTTAATCCATTGGCTTTATTGTTGTCACTAAAAGTGGTAATAGTTGATCCATTGCATTCATGCTCGATTTTCATTTGTAAAAATCTAGAAAAACAATTATTAACTTCAACATGTACTCTGTTTTCGGAATCAATTTCTTTAAATGAGTGTACAGATTCGAAGAACGCCCCAATTATATTTAAAATTTGATCATGATCTCTTACAACAAAATTATCGTTTTCTCTCTCTATTTCATCAGAATTAATACCAGCATTTCTTAGCAACATTTCGTCCTCTTTAAAAATTTTCAACATATTAATATCCAATGACTGTGTCGTTCTAAATTGTTTCTTAGCTTCAGTAAACATAGATGATGTATTCTTGGGGTCAATACTTGTAAGTTTTTCTTCGAAATGTTTATTTGTAGCTATAACGAAGTTATCATTGATTAATTTTTTAATTAATTTTAGTTTAGCTTTAAAATAAATTATTTCCATAGGCGTACGAATATCTTCTAATCTGTTATGTTTTTTAATAATAGTAAGAATTTTACTTTTCTCCATTTGTAATTTTTTTATGATTGGACTTATATATTTTTCAGTTGTGTCACATTTATAAAATTTGGGGACAGTTTTTTCTGTTATATTTATAATAAGTTCATTTAATTTGCACAAATAGAAATCGATTTCGGAATTTGTAAGATTCCTGTTATTTGGTACTGGTTCAATATTAATAAACTCATTTAGTATCTTATTTCTAAATTGTTTCCAATTAGTTTTTTTATAATTTAATTTAGAATCTGGAGGTTGTTTAAAAAAGGAAAGCGGGTGGTCATTTTCTTTATTTAGAATAAAAATTTGTAACGCATTATGGTCACTATCATAATCGATGGTTTTGAGGCAATTTAATGAGTTATTCTCTTTATGTATAGATAGACGAGAGTCCGCTAAACATAGGTCTAAAAATGAACCACAACGAGGGTATGAAGGTGTTACAGAAGCGTATAAGCTACACCTGAATCTAATTTCATTATCAGATAACCATTCGTTAAGAATGTTTCCTTTAGGATTATTGGAAGAGTTGCCCCAGTTAGAGTGTTTACAATTAAAATGTCCTGAGATTATATAAAAATTATTAGGATCTTGTAAGTTTAAAGATTCGAAAAGATGATTTAAGTCAGTTTTTAAATGGGCGTTGTTGTTGCCCGACGGATAGTATACTGATACAACATATAATGATTTGTTTCCTACAAGTGGTATTTTTGCAATACATGTCTCAAGACATTTAAAGGAACTTTTAATGCTATTTGTGAAATCTTTATATTTAATTTCGTTTTTGATTAAAATTGCTGTTCCACCTTCCCTTATAGAATCTGCCCTATCCTTTCGTATCACATTATAATGTTCAAAATTAACTTTGTGTTTGGAATTCAGTTTTGTTTCATTTAACAATACTAAGTCTGGATTATATATATCTATAAAATTACTTAAATCATACCTTCTACTTAATTTTATTAAAGAATTTACATTTATTTCGATTATATTAAGTTTTTTTTACAATAATTTGCTCCATTTTAATGAATTAAGCTTCTAACATCGAGAAAATTGTATGTATTCTAGATGTTTGTATTTGAAGTTGTTTATGTAAATTAATTACTTGGTTTGATAGATTTTTCATAGCATTATTTAGTTCTTCCAATACGTGTTGGATTGGGTTGATGTTATTTCCATTCTGAGGAGTGTTGTTCTTTAAAATATTAGCATATGTCGTACTAGGGTTAACATTTGTTGAATTGTTTGTTCTTGCTTGTGATAAGAATTGTTTTCTGGCACGTAGTCTTTGCTGAAGCTCTTTATATTTTTCGCAACCTTTTTATGAAGCAGGATGTCCATATTTGTTGCATAATACGCAAAATAGTTTTCCTCTTTCATTTTCACATACCTTAACTTGGGCACATTTTTCAATCTCGTGTGTTTCATTGCATTTAACACATCTATGTGGCAAAAAACAGTTTGAAGCGCTGTGAAAAAAGCTTTGACAATTCCTACACTGAGGAATTTCTGGTTTTCTCAAGGCTTCCCATCGAACGCAACGATACATTAGTCCGCTAATTGATTTTAATTCCTTAATTTTGCTTTCCCCACTTATTTGTACTAAATAAATTGGGAGATCATATCCAGCTTTTAAAGCATTTTTTGTAGTAAATTTGTTTACCTTTTCAAATTTTAAATTTTCGTTTTGGAATTTAATTAGTTCCTCAAAAATTTCATCAGGATCGGTATTCGCACTGAGGCCCTTTAAAAGATAGGTTTTTGTTTTTTTGGCGTAAAGGTAAAAAATGGAGTTTTCGTTTTTTGTAAGTAAGCTTTTACTCTAATATAGTCATTTATTGAAGACATAAATAACGACAGTTTCTTATTGTTGAATTCTTTTATTTTAAATTCATATATATTTAAACCGTTCTTTATGAAATCGATAAGTTCATTAGGTTCCACATCGTAGATATTTAGAGGTGGCACTTTTTTGTTATTACTCTTTTGTTTTCTATTTACATAAATGATCTACCACACGTAATTAATTCATGCCAAATGCACATGTACGCTGATGTCGTTCAGTTATACACATCATGTAACGTACGAGATGTGGAAAATTGTGTACAGAACCTGAATACTGAACTGAACCACGTATTTGAATGGGCTAGGTTGAATTGTCTTACCTTAAATCCGAAAAAATCTCAGTGCCTTGTTATTTTTAAAAAGATATATGATATCACTTGTCTTCCGAAAGTTAGTATTAATGGAGTGGATATCGCCTACGTTGCGAATGCCAAAAACCTTGGAATGATTTTTAATAATACCCTAACGTGGAATGATCAAATTAACAAAGCTTCTGGAAAAGTTTATAGTATTCTCCGTAGTCTTTGGTCTTCTCAGTACTTCACACCGCAGAAAATTAGATTTGTTCTTGCAAAATCGTTTATCTTACCTACGCTTTTATAAGGTTGTGAATTGTTGTCAGGTTGTGATAGTGCAGACATGGGTAAACTTACACGCGTCTTTAAAAGTGTAGTTAGATATGTTTACGGTTTACGCAAATATGAAGTATCTCCGCTTTTCTAAATAAAATTTATGGCATTTCATTTGATGACTATCTTAAATTAAGAACTTTACTTATGGTTCATAAAATTATTTTCACTAAAGAACCCGTTTACCTTTTCGAGCGATTACTATTTACAAGATCGAACTGTAATAACTGTCTTGTACCAATATTGTGCAATAGGCTAATATCCGAAAGACACTTTTTTGTAAATGGCATACGTCTTTGGAACTCGTTACATACTTTAAATAATCAACTTCACAAAATATCAAAAACAACATCATTTAAGAAAGAACTATTTAAAATTTTTCTCAATTGATTTTTAATACTTCATTTTAATTTCTTTAGTTAATTTAATTTTAATTTCTATATAATTTTTACCTGCTGTGCAGGATATTTTTACACTTTATTTTTACATTTTTATTTAATTTTTTACATATTTTATATTATATTTTATTTTATATTATTCTTCTAATTTTAATTATAAATTAAACTTACATACATTCCTCTTATTGAAAATTAATT
This sequence comes from Cordilura impudica, assembly GCA_963682025.1. Classification (NCBI taxonomy): domain Eukaryota; kingdom Metazoa; phylum Arthropoda; class Insecta; order Diptera; family Scathophagidae; genus Cordilura; species Cordilura impudica. The sequence continues at coordinate 171,983,406 of OY821519.1, read as the reverse complement.
TGTTATGACTTAATGTTGTTTTATAAGATTTTAAATCTTGTTACATTAGGATTTTCATTATTAAAAATTAATAATAATAATAATTAATATCTGCTGGATCATAAAGTTGTAGCTATTGTCTCGGGCTACAATTTCTCTGAACATATTACTAACAAAAAACTTCGTTTTCATGGTCAAAAAGTCGAAATGTAGAAAATTCACCACTTTTTGTCAATTCACCACTTTTTTTTGGATATTATGGCCTACAACAGCCAAACCATTGAGATTTTCGATCCAATACTAAGGCATAAATTGTAGCCAAGACAATAGTTAAGAACTCTCTAGTACATCGCAAAAGCATTGGAACGCTCCTTCAGGCAGTTTCGGCCTTGTGAAAGTGCAAATTTTTCGTGAAAATATTGATAAATTACCATTTTCAGTTGTTCATAGCGCAAAATCATAAAAATGTTCTATTTCTTATTATACCCTCCACTCCAGTGTGCAGAGGGTATATATAAGTTTGTCATTCCGTTTGTAATAATTAGAAAAAAAATTTGGACCCCATAAAATATATATATATATATTTGTGATCCTTATAACAACCGGAGTTGATATAGCGATGTCCGTCTGTCCGTCTGTGGAAATCACGATGACGGCATCAATCGGGCAGCTAGGGTGCTCGTTGAAATAAAAAATGATTCATTGACATCTTGAAAAGTTTTCTATTTAAAATCGTCCAAATCGGTCGATTAGGGCCCGAGATTTGAATGAAGAACTAAAAAAAGTCTTGAAAAAATATAATATAATATAATTTTCTCCAGTGATCGTTTTTAGTGAGAATGATTCAACAAATTCATGTGAAGATTTCTATTTCAAAAATCATTCAAATCGGTGGAACAGATCCAGGGAAATCTCTGAAAAAATAAAAAAAAATGTAAAATATGATGTTTCTATATTGTTCTTGTTGTTATTCTAAATGTTGTGTTGTTGTCATAGCTGGACATGTTGTTTTTGCGGTCGTTGTGGTAATAATATAATAAAAACTAACCCTTTGTACATTTTTTTATTAACTCTGGTAGAAAAATTTCAAAGTTTCCATTGTTTTGGCATCACTAAAAAAAACTGTTAGATCATTTCTGTTATTACCACGAGCCTGTCTGCAAAATTTCAGATCGAATGGGTCATGGGAAAGGGGTTAAAATCGATCCAAAATTTTTTCGACAAACAGACACTACGAGTTAATATAAAGGGAGTAAAAATTCACCAACATCTAAAGCAAATAATGCTAAAATACCTAGTTGTTAATAAAAAAAAAACAATGTAAATTTAGCAAAAAAAAATTTATGTATAAATTTATTTAAAGAGAAAAACGTAAAACTAACGTTTGATGTTGTAGTTTTCGTGTGTAATATTTACATATATGTACATACATAAGCATATTAAATAATACAAATAATATACATATATTATATATATGTATGTATATCCATAACAACTGCATGTTAGAAATAAATCGGTATATTATTTTATTTACATAAAATTCTGCAATATTTTGTTGGGGCGAAAATACATTTCGTTTGCATTAACAGAGTGTCACTTTATTTTGCTCAGCGTGACTATGCCACAGTAGATGGCGCCACAATTTTTGTTTGTTCTAATTGGCTTTGCAATAGTTATTTCTATTTTAACATGAATGTTAATATTTTCAACTAGATATCATACAGAACAATGTTAAGAGTATACACGGGCTGGTCTTTTATTTCATACGTTTTTTCATTATTCTTTTACAAATATGAATATAAGTATGGCATATTAACTTTTTGTTGTCTTTACAAAATAGAGTTACCGAGTTCATCAATGAGTTTATTGCTTTCAAAACAGTTCTACATAGTTACATAGAATTATTATTCTGCTTTACCTACAAAATATCTGATTGCGATTACATCTAATTTTTAAAAATTGTTTATAATTACTTAAGCATTATTATTCACATAAATACAAAATTGCACTTTTTAAATTTTCCATTCAAATTTAAGAAAATATCAATTCTAAAAGGGAGTTTTACGTCAACACGCAATGAAGAAACATCGTTTTCTGTGAGCTGTGAATTTAAAATTATTTTAATAATAATAACAAAAAAAAATTTTTAAAACAATATTAAATTGCATTCCATGTGTAACAATATTATTCGTGGTTGTTATCAAACATTTGCTATATGTGTGAAAAAAGAGCAAAATTAAATTACAAATAATTATAAAAATAAATAAAATTTAAATTTTTTTTTCATTTGACATAAAAATAAACGACGAAAAGTAAAACAATTTTTTTTGTGTTGAAATTGTAAACAAAATTGAATTTTTTTAAATTTCGACAATGAGTGAAAAAGATGATAAATTTGATAACAGGACTGGCAACCGATTTGAATTATTGAATTCTAATGACTTCAGCGATAATTACTCATCTTCTGAAATGAAAAAGTCCACTGCAAAGTTAGCTGGGCCAAAAAATCGACGTGCTGCGAAATCACAATCTCCTTCAAATCAATTAGTAAAAATGCAATCGCAAATTAATGCTTTGTTGCAAGAGGTTAATAAGTTGAGAGATGAAAAGAAACAAGTAGAAGATAAACTAAATAAAATTCTAATTCAAGAACAGCAATACGATATATTTTCTGATATAGAAATTCAAGATGTTGAAATTGTTCCTCAAAAAAATCAGCAAACAATTGGAAAGCAGTCCGCAGCTGACGACAATATTAATGTAAATTTTCCGGGTTTAAAAAAACCACAAACTTCATTCAACAATGAAATCCCTGTTTCAATCCCTCAGAATTTTCTCAATTCTCAAAAGAAAAGTGTTACCAAGAATTCTGCAAAACTACCACCAATTTTTGTATGCTATAATATAAATACTAAGGACATTAAAAATAATCTTTTTTCTTTATTAAAGCATAATAACTTTTCCTTTAATATTATAAATAGAAATGTTACACATATTAGTACTTGTATTCTTGAAGACTACACAAAAACAAAAAATTTCTTAAATGAGTCAAATATTAATTTTTACACTTTTACTCCCCATGAAATGAAGCCTTACAATTTTGTCATTAATAAGTTATCTAATATGTTTGATAAAGAGGAAATTGTTGCTTATCTTAATAACTTAAATTTGAACTTTACCATCGTTAACGTTTCTAAATTGCCTAGAAATTGGTTAATACAATTGTCTAGAGATTCTAATATAGAAGAGTTTAAGAGCATTCGTTTTATTTTGCATTGCAAAGTCAGTATCGAACTTTTTAAACCAAGTAGTCCTAAACAATGTAAAAATTGTCAACGTTTTACACACGTTGCAAGTAATTGTAATATGCCTTATAGGTGTGTTAAATGTGGGTCCCAATAATTGTAATCTTCCTCCTAAAGATCAAAATATAAATGAAATAGTTTTAACTGACCCTTCAACTGGTGGCTTAGACGATTTGGTCTGCCGGTTAAATGCGCAAATTGTAATACTGAGGGACATACTGCCAATGCTAGGATTTGTCCTAAACGTCTGGAAATAATTGAACGTATGCGTAATAATCGTGAAGTTTCTAATGTTTTAAGAAAAGTTAATAATAGTGCGTCTCGTACAAATGCTACATACTCATCCTTGTTTACGAATCCTATTAGCAATATTAATGATAATACTAAATCCAAACAGAATACAAATTCTACCAACATTTTTGATACCCTTAACAATGACTGCAGTCGTATTGTTGGCAAAAAATTTTATTCTTGTATACAAAAAGTTGGTTATTTTTCAAAATTTTATATTCAGTTAAACGATGATGAATCTAGATCTAAAGCACTTTTTAATTTATTAGTTAACCTTAAATTAAATGCATAATTTATTCAAATGCTTGTTTGTCAATATGAATTCTTTAATATCTAAACACAAAAGACACTTTTTCAACTTATTCCTTTTAAAACACAAGCCAGACATTGTTCTTATTGCAGAACATAAGTTGAGCCGTCATCATAATGTATCTTTTAAAGGTTATAATTTCATAAGACAGGATAGGATTGTTGGCAATGGAGGTGGAACTGCTATCTGTCTTAAAGAAAAATACAATTTTAAAAGATTAATGGTTAATACAAACTCAATTGAGTATACTATAGTGAAATTGAGTTTAATAAATGGTGCCGACATCTTTTTCGTTGCCTGCTATTGCAAGCCGTCAGATACTTTAGACTGTTATGATCTTAACAATATTATTAATGATTTAAATTCCGACAACATTGTGTTTGGTGGTGATTTTAATGCTAAACATACGGTTTGGGGTAATTCTTTGGTTAATACAAATGGTCGAAGGTTGTATGTTTGGCTCGGAAATAACCCAAATTTTAAGATCATTCCAACAAAATTTCCATCTAGAATAGTTTCTTGCCCTTCCTTTATAGACTTTTTTATTACTTCTTCATCTATAGGCATTGACTTTCATCCTGATTTCAATAATACATTAAGAACTTTATATGTTGAATCTGATCATTTTGCAGTTGAACTTTTAATTCTTTTAAACAATGTTACTTTACGGCAGCCAGTCGAAATTTTAAATTATAGTAAAATTAATATCAATACTTTCAATAATGTTTAAAACGAAAATTTACTAGGAAACAATTTGCCGGTTAATAGAAATTGCTCTGTTACTGAGATTGATAATAATATTTTAGTTTTAAATGATGCTATTAATTCTGCTACTGAAGCTTCTGTTCCAAGAATAAAAATTCGCAATAAAGGTCAAATAAATTTATCGCCACAAATTTTACAATTTATTAATGAAAAAAAAAATTTACGTAGAACTCTATTTAGATGTGTTGATCATGACAGAAAAAATTTACTTAAGGTGATAATTAGGAACTTAAATAAAATTATTAGAGACTTAATAATACGACACGAGGAAGAGTATTGGAATAACTATTTTAGGAAATTAAAAATGAACAACATGACTTATAAGAAGATTAAGGGTCTCTGTGGTCTAAATAAGAAGTGTGCCTTGGCTGATATAGTATCCTCAAATGGTAATTTGATTTCGGATAGTGTTCGTAAAGTAAATACATTTTCTGAACATTTCTTTAGTGTTCATAAGCAAAATCATGATATAGGAATGCAGTCATTTTCCAATTTCGTTAAAACTGAAATCTCTGTTTTAAAAAATAATTCCCCTATAATTAGTTTTGATGAACTCTTTACTGCAGATGGAAAATCTACATCCAATGGAAATGTAAACTATTTATAAAGAATTTATTGGCAGTGATGAAATAAAGGATGCCATACTTTATAGAAATAATAAGAAAAGTTCTGGATTTGACGGTGTTTCTAATTTTGTTTTAAGAAAAACTAGTTCACTTTTTTGGAATTTTCTAGCTATTTTGTTTAATCAAGCATATAATTTAGGTTATTTTCCATCAATTTGGAAGTGTGCAAAAATTATTCCTGTTCTCAAACCTAATTCTGATCCAACTTTAGTGAGTATTTATAGACCAATTTCTTTACTATCTAACATTAGCAAAGTTTTCGATATATTATTTTGAAGAAGATTAATAACCATATTTTAGATAATCCTGTACTGAAGGACTACCAGTTTGGATTCAGACGGAAGCATTCCACTGTACATGGCCTCACAATGCTATCAGACTTTATTTCTACTAATCTTAATAATAGAAGTGCTTCAATAATTCTTAGTTTAGATTTTGAAAAAGCTTTTGATACTGCCTGGCAGGAGGGAATTGTTTATAAGATGTTTAAAACTTTTAGGTTTAATAAAAATGTTTGCAGGTTCATTTTTCATTATTTATCTAGTAGAAATTTTTATGTTAATTTTGATAACTTTAATTCTGATAGTAGAGATGTGTTGGCTGGAGTTCCTCAGGGTTCTCTTTTAGGGCCAATTTTATACAATATTTATTTAGCAGATATCCCTGAACCTCCTGAGGGAGAAAATATTATATCTTTAATATATGCGGATGACATTTTAATTGCTGCTTCCAATTCGAAGATTAAATGAGCGGATATATTGATAAATTCTTACACTGTTGAATTAACACAGTATTTTGACAAATGGAAATTAAAATTAAATATCAATAAATGCTTATGTTCAATTATTAAGGGTAAAAAAAATGTTTGTTTCCAAATGCTAGGAATTTTATTCCGAGTATTAAAATTAAAAATGAATTAGTTTCCTATTTTGATAAATTTAAATATTTAGGAGTTTTTTTTCAAGAGTCGTTTACTTTTTATAGACATATTGACTATATATTGAAGAAAGCACAAAATGCATTTTTTTCTTATTGTAATTTTCATAGGTGAAATAAAATGGTCAAGACTAACATAAAATTAAATTGTTATAAACAAATTATAAGTCCTATTTAATCATATGCTTATCCAATTTGGTTCTCAGTTTCGTCTCACCAAATGGAAAGATTAAGAATTTTTGAACGCAAAATTTTAAAAATGTGTTCGGGACTAAAAATATAAAGCTATATGATGGTTCTATTAAAAAAGTTTCTCATAGAAACATTTATAAAAAATGCAAAAAGGCAACTTTTTGATCAACTTTGGTCTTAGGTTTTTAGATTGCTGTAATAATATTGAGAATGTTCTTATTTCTAAATATATGGAAAAGATTAATACCTTTACATTTCCTCTCCACTACACTTAAAATTTTTAGATGACAATAACGTAGTTTTAAATAATTCAAAGGCTTTATTATATCACAGAAGATTTAATTCGCTAGATATAAATAACACAGTTTATAATACATCGCAATTTATACCTAATGTTAGTTGATACATTTTATTCAATTTATTATTATTATTATTTATTTTGTTTTTTTTTTTTGTTTTCTTTCCTTAGTTTGTAAGATTTCCTTTTTGTACAAAACTAATTATAATAATGATACATTTTTTTCCCCTTTTTTGATGAATTTTTTCTTAAGTATTTATTTACATAAACATGTTATTAGTTATAAATGTTTAAAATATTTTCTTTTCCTAACGCATAATAATCCTTGAAAAATGCGCTTGTATGTAAGGAATTCTGTTATCTTTTAAGTTTTGTTTATTTTATTGTTAATTTTTATAAATATTTTTGGGATCAATAAATTGAAATTGAAATTGAAATCAATTCTAAAAACTGGAATTAAAAATTTCCAATTATAAATTACAATTAATTGAATTTCAGAAAATCATATCAAAATGTCGGAAATTATAATTTTAAATTTAGAAGACATCAATTGCATCTTTAATATATAAATTTTATTCGTTAAACACAAATTGAAATTCCAAAAAAAAAACTCCAAATACCTATATTTACATTTAAAAAATTTTTTACATTTAAAAAAAATATTGACATTCAGGAGAAATTAATAGCTTTTCAGTACCGCGATTCAGTAACTTCTTTTAACGATAGTCGAATCGTTAAAAAAAAGAAAATAGCAAAATTATCAGTAAAATTTTTAAACGATATTCGCTATTGTTAAACTCAGCTGTTGTTGTTATCTAAACGAGAACCATTTTTGTGTTGTTTATTCAATCGATAAAAACTTAAATTTTTAGGTTGATATGCTGTCATACGTAAATAAAAATCATAAAATAGTGAAAATATTTTGCTTTTATTAAAAAACTTTTTTATATAAATAAAAAAATTAAATAGCATATTCAATTCATTATTTCATTTTCAAATAAATACACAGAAATATTAGTAAAAAAAATAAAGGTATTAAACATAAACATAAAATCATCCTGTCAAACATGAAGTAATTTGTTTTTTCTATTCTTCTTTGTGTTTTTCGCTTATTTTGACAGAGATGCCACTCGTTTACAATTAAAATAAATAGAAAAATAGATCTGTCGACTGTCGTTAAGATGTATGTACTTAGTGAATCACTTAATACTTAGTGCAAACAACAATAGCTGTCGATATATTTTGCGATTGTCGGATCGTTGAAATTTACAGAATCACACTACAGAAAACATTAATTTAAATTCAATGAATTTTAGAAAACGTCAAATGATATTTAAGAATTGCGAACATAAAAACTGTTAAACGCAATTTGATGAGAATGTTATTTATATATAAATTTTCACAATTTTTTTTGGATGAAAATTTGAAGTTTTTCAGAAAATAAAGATAACAAATTATTTTATTTAAAATGTTTGGTACATTTGGTTTTTTGCGTTTGGCATCCCTAATTTGAATATTTATTATTATAAATTTATTCTCTATGTTTTCCAAATATGACAATATTTTAATAAAAAGGTTGAGAGAGTTTTTTTTGGTTATTATTTTGTTACTCCATCCGACCTATATGGCCGCAATGAAGAAATATTTGGCCAGTTAAAAGAAACTATGCAGCCATCTCCAATTAGCACGACTTAATGCATATAGCCACCCTACACAACCATTACCTTTGCAATTGAGGTTAGGGCGAGCTATTTAATTAGCAAAAACTAAATTAAACGAGAAAATATGTCATATAACCGAAAACGCATGCATATAGGTATATAACCTAAATGCATGCCGATCAGCAACCACGATGACCAAAAAGCAAACAACGAAATAAATCCGAAATAATAGAAAAGACAAAAACCAACCCAAAGAATTTGCTGAAATAATTTGGTATAAAGTTTAACAAATTGTTTACTTTTTCATTTACATTTATTAGCAAGACTCAAACCGAGGTGGATGGTATCAAAGATTCGGCACAGCCGAATTTAACACTCTTACTTGTTTTTATTTTATTTTTTTTATTTTATTCTATTTATTTCATTTCTTATTTTTTATTCTTCTATTGTTTTCAGTTCATTTGACGCATTTTTGTTAGTTTATTGTAAACGATCACAGCGGCAAATACACATAAAATTAAATACGCATTCTAAAATATCTGCCGCAAATGTAAGTTTTAGAAATAATTGTTTCGTGTATAAACTGTGCAGTGCTAATAAAAAACATTTTTTTTACAGAGAATGTGGAGATGGAGACGCAGCCAGAATCATCAGCGTCATCACCAAAGCTAGAACATATGCCTTCGCAAAACGTATTGGCATTCGGTTTAGAGGTTGAATTAGACGATATTTCGCTTCCAACTACGAGCGATATTTTGAAACATTATTTTTTCTTGGCCGCTCGTTGCAAAAACGCAAATAGAATGTTTTCATACGACACATCCACCCCACACGTTTGCGACAAATTGATACAAATTTGGAACAAATTAAATATTGAGGTTATTGAAAAAAAAAAAAATATATTAAGAAATTGGGCATGTCCAGTTTCAAAGAAGTCTACCATACGTTTTTATTTTAGTTATTCTACATTTTAAATTCAGTTTGTTTATATTTTATTATACACATATAATTTTGTAATTATTATTAAGTCACATTTATTTTACTCCACATTTACTTCCGCATATTTTATTGTTACCAAACATAACAATGCTTAATCAGAATAAAACAAAATATAGGTCAATCCGTCAGTGAAATCATTTAACCATTTATGACTAACGACACTAGTAAGCATTATTATGGTTGAAGATACAACAACAAAATACACTGTTTTAATTTATAATAATTTAAGTATCAATACACAACAACAAAACACATTTATTATTATTTTGTTTTCAGCGTTTTTTATACTGTTAACCAAAATACAATAACAAACACATTAATTACACTATTTAGTATTAAGCATTTTTGATTATTGTTTTGGGTATAAAAACCCAAACAAAATAAAGAATCAGTCTAGTAATACAGCATATCTAATTGTTTTATTTACTGGCCGTCACCTTTCAAGTTACAAGTGCTTGAAGGGAAAAATAAAAGGACTAAAGCTTAGTGTCAGCACCGATTTATGTGTCGGGGTTGAATCCACATTAACTTTATCCTTACAACACATCTACACTGCCATAACATTGGCAACCGACGTTTTAAGTAAAATTCTGACCATTTGTACAGGACATTTGGTTAGATATTTACATTTTGGTGACCCCTAGACGTTTTTGGAAAAATTAAGTTTCCCCCCACCAGTGGTAAGGAACTTTAATAACCTGAAAACGCATTGAACACGCAAACAAGGGATCGACTACCAATTCTACATTTGGTAATCCCTAAAAACATCAAGCAGATCCGGCTCAGTAGCAGATCCAGCTTGAACGACAAATCAATCTACACTGAGGAAGCCTAAAATTGGTGACCCTCGACATTCAACAATCGAATTATTACCATAGCATTAGTAGTAATTGCCTTTTGGTACACCACATATTGGTTACCCCTACAAACATTTTGAACTCGCATCCAAGCGATTGAACACCAAATTTACGTTCAGGTGGCTACAGTACACTACAATACTACAGCAGATTCAGCTATAACACTAGCAGGTCTAACACTAACAACAGTCATTGGGTTCATCAGAACCGTGACGCTTTCGTCAAATTAATCAACATTGAGTCAACACTAAATTTGACCAATTACTATACACAAGAACTAGTCAAACATCAATTAGTCTGTCCTCACAAGTGGCTACCAATTTGAAGAACATGGCTACGTTCGAACATTTATTACAAGTCCAATCAAAAACGGGTGAAGAGATTCAACAAATCGTTCGAAACTATAAAAAAGATTCCGCAGAAAGGAAAACAAAGATAGAATACTTTGATGAACGATTACGACGGCTCAGCGAAGCATGGGATTTATTTGATGCCCAAGATATGAAACTACGCACACTGGTAGATAAAGCGACAGATCATGCATATTTCACAGAAGAATACTATTTGAAAATTAGTGATATAGCCAACAATTACTTCGAAATTTTCAAAAAAGAAATTGATAAGTTAAGACAATCAGCAGAAAAGCCAATAATTATAGAAAGGAGAAGTATTGAGATACCTACAAGGAAGGCTATTATTCAACATGAAGGTCATGAAGACATCAATAACACTAATAGTCTCATCCGAAGGCTTAAGGTTCGTTTGACTGCTCTAAACCGGCTGTTAAATGGTATAACAGATGAAGATGACCATCCCTTGCAGTACTTTGAAGTGGAAATCAACACCATTGAAAAGTTGTGGAATCAAGCTGAAGTATTACACGATGAAATTTATGATAAATTAGAAAACCCTGCTGATTCTGGTCTGGATCAGAACGAATATGACAGAATATATGATATAGTGCGACAAAACTTAGTCAGTCTGTCCGTCAAAAAACAAAAACTTTTATCTAATGGTGATTCCAGTCAATATAATGAAATACAATCAATGACAAAAGATTTGAACAAATGCGCATTACATCTACCAAAAGTCACTATACCACGATTTGATGGCGATTATTTAAAATGGCGTCAGTTTCATGATTTGTTTACTGAGATGGTGGACAAACAGCCAATACCATCTATTCAGAAAATGTGGTATTTAAAAAGCAATGTATCTGGAGAAGCTGAACACTTAATCAGTCAGTTTTCTTTATCAGAGACAAATTACAATACTGCATGGAAAACACTTCAGGATCGCTACAACAACAAAAGACTACTGGTAGCCAACTTGGTTGAAAAAATTATTAACCAACCACCAGTTTCATCATCTACATCATCTATCAAAGCTCTGCATGACACCACCAAGGAGTGTTTGCTCGCATTAGACAATCTGGGTATTGTAAGAACCTCTTGGGATGCGATACTCATTCAATTATTAATTAAAAAACTCGACAGGGGAGCACACATCAGGTACATGCAGTCGTTGGCCAACCCAAGAGAAGTACCAGTAATTGCTGAATTTTTATCATTTCTGGAAATTTAGTTTCAATCAATGGAGGCAATTATTCAAACCGGAAAATTGCCACAGAAAACAGTATCTTCAGTTACAACCTCCAATAAAGTCGATAATGGCTCCTGCAAAATGTGCAGTAACGGTGGCCATAAACTATATTACTGCAGCAAATTTCATCACTTATCAGAAGCAGAACGACTGAATTGGGTACAACAACACCATTTATGCGTCAACTGTTTCAGAAGTGATCACGTTTCAAAAGAGTGCAAATCAAGTGGCTGCAGAAAGTGCATGAAGAAACACAATACGCTGTTACATTTAGAAAAGAAACAGAACAACATAAAAAAAGATTCAAAACCATCAATCAACACAACTATGGGTTCGAATAGTCAAAGAAACACATCATCTTCTAACGCCGTCGCAGTTACATCTTCAGCTACAAAAGCAGCCGAAAGGGGCCAGGGTTATGTTTTGCTAGCAACAGCAGAAGTTATTATTTCTGCCCAAAATGGTACTTCCAATGAGTTCAGAGCAGTATTAGATTCTGGCTCTCAAGTGAACCTTGTCTCCAAGCGACTTTGCCAAAGGTTATCTACCTTCCCAACCAAAACTTCACTTCGCATAGATGGTGTTGGCAACGTACAAAAAAGGTCAAACTACCGCATTAATGTAGAAATGAAGTCCAGAGATCACAGTTTCCCCACAAATTTGGAAGCATTTATACTCCCAAACATCATTCCACCTCAGCCGAGTCAACATATTGATACATCTACATGGGAAATTCCAAGCAACATACAACTAGCAGATCCCAATTTCAACAACCAAGAAAAAATTGATATTCTATTGGGTGCAGAGTTTTACTACAAGTTAATTCAAGCGGGAACAATACAACTGTCTGACGGCCTTCCAACACTTCAAAATACGTCACTTGGCTGGATCGTGGGTGGTGCAATTGGCAAAAGTTCAACTCCCAAGTGGTCATTATCTGCTTTAACATGTGCCGTACTTGACAACACAGCATCATTGGAAGAAGCCATTGAACAGCTCTGGAAATTAGATAAATTGAACCCAGCGACAAAACTCTATCACCATCAGAAAGACAATGTGATTCACATTTTACTCAGCATGTCCACACCAACAATCAAGACCGTCTAGTAGTCAGTCTACCATTCCGGGACAATCCAGCAGCATTAGGAGAATCACATGCAATGGCCTACAATCGACTCATAGCTCTAGAACGACGATTGTTAAAAAATGAAGAAATTAGAACTCAATATATTAAATTCATGCAAGAATATGAAAATCTGGGACACATGCAGAAGACCAACATAGATGCGGTACCGAATCCAAAATACTTCATCCCTCATCATTGTGTGCTCAAACCCGACAGCACCACAACAAAGCTAAGAGTAGTATTCGACGCATCAGCAAAAACATCAATGGGCCATTCATTAAATGATTTGATGTATGCGGGACCAACCGTTCAAAGTGAGTTATTTTCAATCTTACTTCGTTTTCGGTTGCCAAAATTTGTATTTACTACTGACATCGAAAAAATGTACAGACAAATACTAATTCATCCAAATGATCAACAATACCAGTTAATTATTTGGAGAGAAGATCCATCGCTGCCTATTCAACACTACAAACTTCGTACGGTCACATATGGAACGCGAGCAGCACCCTATTTAGCTACCAGATGTTTGCAAAAGATTGCTGATGAAAACGCTACAAAATATCCATACGGTTCACAAATGCTTAAACATAACTTTTATGTAGATGACGGCCTGGGAGGTTCAGATAATCTCACCATCACACTTCAAACACAAAAAGAACTCATTACAATGCCAAAAAAACATGGCTTCATACTAAAAAAGTGGTGTGCGAATCATCCACAATTATTAAAAAATATCCCACTCGGCGACCAGGAGGTAAATTTAGATTTCAACAATGACAACACGAATACAGTGAAAACATTGGGATTGTTATGGCTGCCTACGACGGACCAGTTTTGCATCAAGGTAAAACTGAATCATATGCAGACAATTTCAAAACGTACAGCAAAGTCCGATCTCGCAAAATTGTACGACCCTCTTGGACTATTAGCACCTGTAATTGTAAAGGCAAAAATGTTTATTCAACTCCTATGGCAATACAAATTAGACTGGGATGAGCCGCTGCCTGATGACCTTCACGCTATATGGACAAAATTCAGAAATGATTTAGAAAACTTAAACAACTTCAAAATCCCTCGACACATTTTTAAGGGTGAAATCCCAACAAAAACCGAGCTCCATATATTCTCAGATGCATCCGAAAAGGCTTTTGGTGCAGTTGCCTACATTCGAGCAACTCTTAAAGATGGAAGAGTGATTGTACAACTACTTTGTGGCAAGACACGGGTTGCTCCATTGAAACAACAAACGTTACCTCGCTTAGAACTATGTGCCGCAGTTATGGCAGCCCAACTTGCACACAGAATCAAAACGGATCTGCAGATTAAAGACCAACCTTTATTCTTGTGGACTGATTCCGAAATAGTATTAAATTGGTTAAACGCTCAATCTACTGCATACCATACGTTTGTAGCTAATCGAATCTCGAAAATTCAAACATGGACGTTGCCCGAACAGTGGCGCCACGTCCGATCAAACGACAATCCAGCTGATGTACTGTCCAGAGGTTTAACAGCACTTCAACTATCTGGATGTAACTTATGGCTGTATGGACCATTATTTTTGCATGGTCGACAAGAAATTTGGCCACCTACATTTTCACAAAAACACTTAATTACCAATGACATTGAGAAAAAGAAGACAACTTTACTCGCAGCAGCTGTCCCTTCCGCTGATGATTTCATATACAAAATCCCACATAGAAACTCCTTCAACAAATTCCAAAGGATACTGGGATATGTCATCAGATTTATCAACAATACAAGGTTATTAAACCAACAACGCCCATCACATAAGGCGCTAACACCAGACGAATTGAATGAAGCACTTTTCGCAATTATGAAAACGATTCAATTGGCCGACTTTTCAACAGAAATTAAACAGTTAAAGAAATATAACCAAATCGACAAAAACAGCTCCATTAGCAGTTTATCCCCATTTATCGATGACAGGGGTATTCTTCGAGTTGGAGGGCGCTTGGAATCATCAGAATTGTCGAGCGATGCAAAACACCCAATGCTGCTCCCATATAACGACCCAATTGCCAAACTGTTATTTATATCAAAACACATTGAAAATAAACATTGTGGACCTCAGGCGTTACTGAACATAATGAGACAACGATTTTGGCCAATAAAAGGCAAAATAACGGCAAGAGCAATTGTACAAAAATGCATAACATGTACTAGAGCCCGACCACAATTATGCCAACAAATCATGGGCAACCTACCACAAAACCGAGTTACACCAGCACGACCTTTCATCAACGCAGGAGTAGATTACTGCGGACCATTCTGGATACATTACAAAATCAGAGGCAAAAGACCAACTAAGGCCTACATAGCTGTTTTTTGCTGTTTCGCCACGAAAGCTGTACATCTCGAATTGGTAACCAATTTATCAACAGAAGCATTCATCGGTGCGCTAAAACGATTCGTTGGTCGGCGAGGTCGGTGTCAAAACATATACTCCGACAACGCTACAAATTTTTTCGGCACCAAAAATCAATTATCCGAATTAATTCAGACCGTATATTCAGATAAAGGTCAAGATGAAATAATTGCAGCATCCAGCTCTAAAGGAATAAATTTTCACTTCATTCCCCCCAGAGCACCACATTTCGGAGGGTTATGGGAAGCTGCTGTAAAATCAGCAAAACATCTACTACTTCGTAGCGTCGCTACAGCATCACTAACATATGAAGAGCTCGAAACAGTTATCGTAGAAATTGAAGCAATTCTAAATTCTCGTCCATTAACCCCAATATCAAGTGATCCTACCGATTTAACAGCGTTAACACCAGGACATTTCCTAATTGGAGAAGCACTAACTTCACAAATAGATAGCCGAGCACATTCACCAAAACTAACGTTATCATCACGCTGGGAACAAGTTTCTAATTTAAAGCAGAGTTTTTGGAAACAATGGTCCAACGAATATTTGAATGAACTCCAGCAAAGACATAAATGGAAAACACAGTGCGTCAACCTCAAACCGGGAGACATGGTCATTATAAAAGAAGATAATGTTCCAGTAATGCAATGGCCATTAGGTCGAATCATGAACGTACACCAAGGATCAGATGACTCCACACGAGTCGTTGATGTAAAAACCTCCAGAGGAATTTTCAAACGTGCAATACACCGACTTGCCCGTTTACCCATTGATACGAATTTAGAATTGGCTACGGTCCCTGGTAATGACGACCACGAAACCAATACTTCTGAGTCAGTTGATGAACCCGAGGTTAAGAGAAAGAAATTGAAAACAAATCATCTTTGCCTAACTTTACTCGCATTAATATTTCTACTACCAATAATTTCTGGAACTCCAGTCAAAAATACAAAATTCGGATCAAAACTCGGAATTCATTTCGAAGAAGTGGGTACAGCATCTATCTCAACTACTGAATGGAATCTATTGGTATACTATGATCTAGATACATACTGGTCAGAAACGTCAATTCTAGCCAATGGAACGAGGTCATTAAGGACTCTTTGTAACATGATGACCCTTAACGAATCCTGTCGCAATATAATTAATCATTTTGAACATATGGAAAATGATATGCAACTGGACAATCGATTGCTCCGAATTAAAAGAGGAGCATTAGATGTAGTCGGCAACGTTGCTCATTCACTATTTGGCATATTGGACGCTGAATATGCTAACCACATGTCCAATACAATACTTGAAGTCAAGGAAAACTAATCATATTTATTAAGGTTACTCAAAAACCAAACCACAATCGTTGATTCAACAATTAACATCATACGTCAGACCCAAATTGCATCTAGAACAAGATTTGAAGAATTAGAGCAGGAAATTAAATATTACTCATCACAAATGCACGACATCGACCAAGTACTACTTCAAATACACTTTAATCAACTATTCACCTCTGGGGTTTTACAATTAACTTTAATTGCGAACAATCTACAAAAAATACAATCTTCAATCCTGGATACTCTTACGGATACACATCATGGAAAAATCAATCCATTACTACTTACTCCAGAACAATTGCAAAATGAAGTAAACCAAATCACACTACATGCACCTCCTTCTGTAGTTCTTCCATCCTCAGATTTGTTGCAATTATTTAAAATAATGAAGGTTAAAGGCGGACTAAGTCCTCAACACGCAGTTTTCGAAATCACCATACCATTGATTGACCGTGATCAGTTCAAAATATTTCACCTAATACCTATACCTAACTTAATAAATAACACCATGATAATCATCAAGCCATGTGCTACGTTCCTTGGCACAATGGCATCCCGTCAACAATACATTGTCCTTACAACGTCAGAGCTGAATTCCTGTTACACAACGAATTTTTGTGCTCTAACGTCCAAAGTCGATACCATTATGATTCCGAAGTATGCTCTTGTGAAATAAATTTATTCAGCAACAAAACATCACCAACTTGCAGCTTGGAAAAAACAACAACAAGGCTCCAATGGATACCATTAAATGGAAACAATCAATGGATATATACTACTTCATCATCATCAAGGGCCACAGCAGTGTGTAACAAGGAGATAATTCCTATTTTTCTAAAGGGCTCCGGGTTACTAACACTCGATCCAGAATGCATACTCAAACACAATTTCATCATGATGAACGGAAGACAAATTATATCCCACACATTGAAATCGTCATACTTCAGTCTGGGCAACATGTCGGAACTATCACTAAAATAAGGCTTCCAACATCCTGTAAGTTACAATCATTCGAATTCAACGGGTCTAGAAGATGCATATAAAAAGGGCATAAATGACTTGAAAATACTACAAAGATCATTGGAACAACACAAAATTATTGACCTTCCAAACAAATTAAGTTCCCATCAAACGCACAGTTACACAATCGGATATCTAGCACTGCTATTTAGTCTAATTACATTGATAATCCTCCTTTTCAATTGTCAGGCTCGACGCAACAAACAGACCCGTACAATGTCCATTACAAACAACAACGAGGCAAGATCAGTTGGAGTTGAAACAATAAAAATGACACCTATACCAATGCCACGCCAGCATCCTCTTCAATTCACTGTAGACCTTTAACTACACTCCACGGAACAATCACTATAATACATCAATTTGTTGAACATCCGTTCAACGTGGGGGAGAATGTCCAGTTTCAAAGAAGTCTACCATACGTTTTTATTTTAGTTATTCTACATTTTAAATTCAGTTTGTTTATATTTTATTATACACATATAATTTTGTAATTATTATTAAGTCACATTTATTTTACTCCACATTTACTTCCGCATATTTTATTGTTACCAAACATAATAATGCTTAATCAGAATAAAACAAAATATAGGTCAATCCGTCAGTGAAATCATTTAACCATTTATGACTAACGACACTAGTAAGCATTATTATGGTTGAAGATACAACAACAAAATACACTGTTTTAATTTATAATAATTTAAGTATCAATACACAACAACAAAACACATTTATTATTATTTTGTTTTCAGCGTTTTTTATACTGTTAACCAAAATACAATAACAAACACATTAATTACACTATTTAGTATTAAGCATTTTTGATTATTGTTTTGGGTATAAAAACCCAAACAAAATAAAGAATCAGTCTAGTAATACAGCATATCTAATTGTTTTATTTACTGGCCATCACCTTTCAAGTTACAAGTGCTTGAAGGGAAAAATAAAAGGACTAAAGCTTAGTGTCAGCACCGATTTATTAACTTTATCCTTACAACACATCTACACTGCCATAACATTGGCAACCGACGTTTTAAGTAAAATTCTGACCATTTGTACAGGACATTTGGTTAGATATTTACAGGGCAGATTATTGAAAAATTACCGTGAAGCTTGTAAGAGACAAAAAAAAAATGATGTTAAATTCAGAGAATTTGTTGACAGCACAATGAAAATATTTACATCGGAATATGTAAATGCCAGCTCAAAATAGCTCGATGTAATTGTGGCAAAACTCCTGACCGACTCCATGAATTCATGTTGGATTAGCATAACGAACGCAGACTTATAATATCTGAATATTTGCCAGTCGAAACAGAAATATCTACTGTGTTACCATCTGTACATTCAGGTGCATCATCTGATCCAATATTTCAACCAACCGCTTCAGATGTGCATGAATTGGAAAACTATGAACCTCCTGGTTTGGAAATCCATACACCAACCGTGCGAAGGAGTATACCTCCACGATATAGTACACCACGGTTTACAATGATGTGCGATCGCTTTGGGGTATCCGATCGATTAGCATCTGTTTTGGCTTCAGCTTTATTCGCTGATATACAGTTTAAGGATGAGCGAGGTGAAACCATTATTATGGATAAAAGAAAAGTGAGCCGAGAGCGTGAAAAATCGAGACACGATATTTTACGAGCAAATCACGATGGTGAATCGTTGATCGCTTTTTCGTTTGATGGTCGCAAAAATGATTCATTAACTCGGGAGAAAATTAATGAAGTATATCACACTACAATGTGAAAAGAACCACACCTAGTAGTAATACGTGAACCACATTCGTCACTAATTGGCTATGTGAATTTAGAAGGCAAAGGCGAAACCTCCAAAGAAAAACAAGCCGAATTGATTGCATTTTTCAAATCTAAAAATCTTTCACTTGAAAATTTAATTGCCGTCTGTAGTGACGGTGAGGTGGCAAACACTGGCACATCTGGAGGTATATTGCGTCTCATCGAACGCTATCTAGATAGACCAATACATTGGTTTATCTGTTTACTTCATTTCAACGAATTGCCGTTCCGACATCTGTACAACGCTGTGGAAAAGTCGGCCACTACTGGACCGACAAAAAGCGCTGGACCGTTAGCTCAAAGGATAGATATTTGCAATACATTACAAGTAAATATCATAACTTTATGTACTTCTTTCTCTATACGATATAGTTTTGTAATTTTTTTATTGAAATAATCTAAACATTTTTCAGGTTATCGAAAATTTTCAACTTATTCCACTTGAACACATTCCTCCAATGAGTACAGATGCTGAAAATCAACTTTCCACGGACGTTAAATATCTATACCAAATTGCCCAAGCCGTTTCAAATGGTAGTTGCTCAATTAATCTTGCAAACATCAAACCTGGACCGGTAGGACATTCGAGATGGATAACAAAAGCTAGTAGATTGTTCCGTGTGTATATTGCGACAGAAAACCCATCACAAAATTTACAAATTTTGGCAAGGTACATCATGAAAGTATATATTCCCATGTATTTCAACGTCAAATACTACAATTAGGCTGTATACGGAGTGCTCTGCTTGGAAAATTCATCCAGTGGACGCAATATTTACCAGACAACTTACGTAACATCGTAAATCCCGTAATACAGAATAATTCCTATTTCGCACGCAGTGAAAATGTTTTGTTGAGAATGTTTTTCGATGACTGTAAAGAAATTCGTAAATTGGCACTCAAAAAATGATTGTATATTCGCGACAACGTATGCGATTTAACTGAGCTTCGCGAATATATAAAACCAAACATTAATTTTAATTGTGCCGATTACGTTCACATGATCGATTTAGAGGACAAAGCATTGTTATTTGAACCGCCATTTACCAGGAAAATTCCGTATGAGCATTTACAACAATACCTCGAATGTGTAGATGATGAAGATCCACCATTTCCAGACCCACTAATACCTTGTCATATTCAAGGTACGGAGCGTCATGTCCAGCTACTAGCTAGTGTTGCTAAGCGCTCAATCGACAAAAACCGTGAAGGTATAATGGCATCTGTATCTGAAGGCCGAAAGAAAGCGCCTCGTATGGAATCTCGAAAAGATTTGAAAGGCAATCTTTGAATGAAAAATACACTAAATTGGAATTTTTGATGTGAAATCGTTTAAAACAATAATTGCTTTCTTCTTGATTCATACCTTGTCTCTACCAATACAATTACTTTGTACTTTAAATGAATTTCTCATAATTTTCAAAATAAATATTGAACAAAACAAAAAAACCTTATATTTTTGAATAAAAAAAGTGGAAAAAATAAGTAGAACATTTTTATGATTTTGCGCTATAAAGAACTGAAAATGGTAATTTATCAATATTTTCACGAAAAATTTGCACTTTCACAAGTCCCAAACTGGCTGAAGCAGCGTTCCAATGCTTTTGCGATGTACTAGAGAGTTCTTAACTATTGGCTACAATTTTTGTCTTAGTATTGGATCGAAAATCTCAATGGTTTGGCTGCTATAGGCCAAAATATCAAAAAAAAAAAAAAAAACCTGACAAAAAGTGGTGAATTTTCTACATTTTCGACTTTTTGACCATGAAAACGAAGTTTTTTTTAAGTAATATGTTCATAGAAATTGTTGAAATATGTTCACAGACAATAGCTACAATTTAACTTTTGAAAATAAGCCAAAATTTTAAATAGTTTACGAAATATGAGCCCAAGAAAATTAGCAATTTTCCAAAAAAAATAAAGTCTGAGAAAAAACTGCAAGTCAAAATCTGGAAGCTCGATTTTCACCGTAGACGTATGGTCTAGTGGACTCTTTTGCTCAGTACAATCCCAAGAATCAGAAACGCGAAGCGCCCATTAAGATGTTCCAGTCGCCCCACCCTAATGAACAGGCCTGAAAAGTCTCCATTACCAACTTCAGCATATTCCTCTAATATCCCACGAAAACAACAATGTCTTTTTAACACTGAAGTTTTAGAATCTTACGAAGAGTGTCCAAATCAGAATGAAAATTGCGAAATATATGAAGATGACGAGGACAATAATGACTTGACAAATGACGACGAAGATTATGAAGGAGACCAATTAAATTTTATGACGAAAGCCTCTCTAGCGTACATTACATAGAACTTAACATGAAAAACGGAAAAGCCCTTAAATTTCTAATTGACACAGGGGCTAACAAAAATTTTGTGTCAGAAAAATTTCATTTAACTGAGAACCCGTAAATTCCGAACTTAAAATTCATTCACCAGCAGGTGAAATTCCTATCACTCGAAAAGTAACGGGAAAATTCTTTAAAAGGCTGGGAATAGAAAACGATCTCATTTTTTATACTTCCTGGACTACAATCGTTTGATGGCATTATAGGCGACGATACCCTTAAAGAGCTAGAAGCCATGATAGATAGGAAAAATCACGTTTTGCACCTACTCGATAATGTAAAAATTAATCTCAAGGCGAAGATTTCTAGGCAGGTTAGTAGTATTAAATTCATTCAACACGAGGAAAAAGATACCGAAAACCTAGTAAATGAAAACGCTACACCATTTGGACCAGTATCTGATTGTGGAACTATTGAGACTAATGTTCGTGCAGAGATAAGAACGTCAATCGACGAACCAATCTACACCAAATCATACCCATATCCAAATCACCTTAGATCTGAAGTGGAAAAGCAAATTTCAAAGATGATGGAAGATGGCATAATAAGGCCATCAAAAAGTCCCTATAACTCACCCTTGTGGATTGTAGAAAAAACCCAAACCCAATGGCGAAAAACAATACAGGATAGTTATAGATTTTAAGAGATTGAACGCGGTAACAATTTCGGATGCGTATCCCATTCCCGACATTAATAGTACATGCTCTAACTTGGGGGAAAGCAAGTTCTTTACCACTCTTGACTTGACCTCCGGATTCCATCAGATAAAAATGAGGAATAAAGACATAGATAAAATTGCCTTCTCCACAAACAACGGTACATTTGAATTTCTGAGACTGCCTTTTGCTCTAAAAAATGCACCTGCAATATTCCAGCAAATGATGAACGATGTACTTCACCCATTGTTGGGAAAAGCTTGCTATGTGTACATAGACGATATCATCGTTTTTGGTTAAAACAGAGAGGAACATATACAAAATCTTAAGGAAGTATTTTCTTTACTTGATAAGGCTAATCTGAAAATAAATCTTGAAAAGTCTAAATTCTTGAGAACAAGTGTAGAATTTCTTGGCCACGTTGTATTCCAGGCCGGTACATAGCCTGATCCCGCAGAGATTATTGCAATACAACGTATTCCTCCGCCAAAGAACCTCAAGGACTTTAAAAGCTTTCTTGGACTAGCATCTTACTACAGAAGGTTTATAAAAGATTTCGCTGAAGTAACCAAACCTCTAACGAACTAAACGAGAGGATTAAATGCGCAAAATTAAAGCCAACCAATCTAAAAAGACTGCGATAACATTGAACAATAAGGCTCTGAAATCATTTAATGATCTAAAGGAACTACTCGTTTCATCAGAAATTTTAATCTTTCCAGATTTTGGGAAACCTTTCATTCTCACGACTGATGCGTCAAAGTACGCAATAGGAGCCGTCCTATCTCAAAGGGAGGTGGGTAAAGATCGGCCTATAATTTATCTTTCAAGATCTCTTAACAAAACAGAAGAAAATTATTCCACCATCGAAAAAGAAATGTTGGCTATAGTATGGTCTCTTGACAAGCTTCGTTCCTACCTTTAAGAATCGCACAAAGATAGCTAGAGGATATTAAAACCGACGAACAACAATTTTTAGTTGTCCAAAATGAGCACAAACGAGCTCATAGAAACTCTGAGGAAAATAAAATTCAAATTTTGGAAAAATATTACTATCCACAAATGGGAAAACTAATCAGAGCATTTACTAAATCTTGTGAAGTTTGCAACAAAAACAAATATGATAGATATCCTCCAAACCCCGAATTACAACCAACTCCAATTCCGTCATACCCTACAGAAATATTGCATATTGACATACTGGAAATGCAAGGGGAGAAATTTATTACATGTGTCGATAAGTTCTCTAAATACGCCATATTCTTTCATATAAAAAATAAATCAGTTTTACACATTCGGGATAGGATGATTAAGCTACTTCACTTTTTTCTGCGCCAAAAATACTTGTAATGGATAACGAAGGCAGTGTCATTAGCCCTATAGTATTAAACTATATAGAGGGATTGGGAATCAAAACTTATTTCGCACCCCCACAAAAAGGTGAAGTTAACGGTTCTATTGAAATGGTTCATTCCACAGTTATCGAAATGTTAAGATGTCCCCATGAAGAGTATCCAGATTATACTCTAAAGGAATTAATTAATGTAACGGTAGACAGGTACAACAACACGGTACACTCCGTCACAAAGAAGAAACCCGCTGATATATTTTTTGGTTGAACTGAGAGAATTAATTATCAAAATCTAGAAACTTTAAGGAAATAGTTAATAATGATCTAAAGAATGAAATAGCTAGGAATCAGAAAATTCAGCTCTAGCGACAGAATGCTTAAAAGAAGAAACCGAAAAAATACAATTCCGGAGATATAGTTTTCAAAAAAAAAAAAAAACACACAGATTAAGGCAAAAGACAAACCTTAATTCGTAAAACAAATTGTTGGAAAAGATAATAACGTTACAATTACTACCACTGACAACAAGAGAATTCACAAGTCCCATCTCAAGAATTAAAACTTATTTTTCAGATTCATAATATACGGGACAAATGCAACTGCAGATGTCTATGAGTACAACAACCCACTAGTAACAATAAAACAAGGTATTGGGAAAATCAGCACTGGGAATTACAGAATAATACACACTATCAACCTGGAGGAATATCAGAAAATCGTCACAGACATTAAAACAATAGCTCGCTATCAAATAGGAGACACATTAACATTGCGCCTGCAGATAGAGCACCAAATTACTAAAATAAATAACCTTTTGGACCAACTTCATGCCAGAAACTCAACAAAAAATAAAAGGTCTATAAATTGGGTCGGATCTGCCTGGAAATGGATAGCAGGTAACCCTGATGCTACTGATTGGGACAAGATTCTCAGCCGAACAGACGACATCATAGATAATAATAACAAACAATACACCATCAACGAACACCTAATAAAGATAACTAATAATCTGCTAGAAGATTACAACAGAATAATAACCGAGGTAAATACGGACGATACTACCAAATACGCACAGACACTCTTTAACAAGCTAGGATTGGTAAAAGATGAAATAGCTCAGATAGTGATGGCAAGTCAGCTTGCGAACAGTGGTATAGTGCATTCTCAAATTTTGAACAAGGGTGATATTGCAAACATACTCTCTCAAACTGAAACACTCCCTTATAAAAACGAACTGCAAGCCCTTCAATTCGCAGAACTTTCAATGGTCATAAAGGATTCCCTCCTCCTATATATTATTTCTCTACCACAGACAGAGGACACTTTGTTCAATAACATAATTCTACGTTCAACAGTCACCAACAACAAAAGGCTATATCTTGAATTCACTAACTTGCTTGTATCTCATACAAAAAATACGGAATAAAGGGAAAGTGCCTAGAAATTGAGGACGTAACAATCCGCAAAGCAGACCAGGTTGAAAAATTAGACTCAAATCATTGTATTGTTAATATACTTAATGGGGGAAATGCAACTTGTGAGTACCAAATGGAGAACAAACCAATTAATGAACTTATAGTTGAAGGCACAATATTTCTTACAAATTATATCGGAAACATTACGTGCACCACCACTTCACAAATCCTAAATGGTACATTTATCATAAATTTTTTTAGTGAAACAATCACTCTTAACAACGTCGAATATTCAAATTGGCAAACAACGTCCACACAAATCCTTCCACCAATACTCCAGAGTAATCTGACAGAAAAAGAAATCAAATTAGACTTACAATATCTCCATCATCTTCACTTGAAAAACATTAAACCTTTAGACAATCTCTCATATAAGGGCATAATTTCCATAACTTCCAACTTCGCATTACTTTTTTCTGGATTCTCAGTAATATTAACAATTAAGTTGTATTCCAAATGTACGAACCATCAACAGAAAATACGGTTCCCAAGTTCAACCAACTTCACTGAAATCAAAGTAAATTATCCATAATTTTTTCTTTCCCTGCTCAATCAGCGGGACGCTGATGCTTAAAAAGGGGGGAGTTAATATACTCTGGTGAACGCACCTAATATATTAGGTCGACGCACAAAGTATTTTAGCTTACACACATTTTACACTTACCTTTAAAATAGGTCAAAGAAAATGGGAAACCAAATTAATAAAATGTGTGTAAGCAAACATTTTGAAGAAAAATAAGTAAATAAAATCAATTGTCATTTGTTGCGAAATAAATTATTATAAATCATAAGCAAAAAGTATTGTAACAAAAATTAAGTAGAATGTAAGCAAAAGCAATTATTGTAAACAAATTTATTGCGAAATAAATTTAAGTCAATAAATGTAAACCATAAATAAAAATTATTCAGTAGAATAAGTTATAATAAAAAAAATGTTAACTGCAAGCAAAATTTATTTCAGAAATTTGTATAAAAGAAAGACAAAATAAAGCAAAGATTGAGTTTAATTAACAGCAGCAAACTATACGCGTTTCAATCGATAATCGAAACCCCATAACTTCAATGCATAACGTTTTAGAATTCGTCGCACTAAAATATTCCTTCAGCTTTCGCTGAAATAAGTGTTTGAACAGTTCGCACTGAAAGTGACTTCTGTTTTAGTCGCATGCGAATGCCTTGGTTTTTTGTAATTATCTTGAAAACTGTGACGGCCAATTCAGGTTATATTTCATTTTTTTACAAGAAAAATTTAAGTATTAGGAAACAAACAAATAGAAAAGAAAACAAAAATCTGTCACCAACTCTGGAACCGTTTTGTATAAGGTTGGTGCCTTCACTAATTTTCTTGGATAGCTGGGTAAAATAGTAGTATAGAAGTTATAAATTAGGATGGCGAAAAACATAAAATAAATACTTTTATCATGACTAAAATATTTGTTTTTATTATTTAAAAACCATTTATTTGATATACAATAAAAACCAAAAACATATTATAGTTATATGTAATTGGAGGTATGTTTAGTATATAAAGTCAATGCAACCCTGAATGTGTGAAGTAAAAGCTTTACATTTACGCATGCATTAGACTTAACTTTGACTCGCTTGAGCTGAATGCACAAAATCACATTTCTTTTCGTTCCAACTGAGCTAAGAACAGCATCAATTGTGTGTAAAAGTAAAGTATATTACCGAAAATCTAAAATCGCGTTTACAATTAGTGTTTATTATTAGCAATTATAAAATCAAGGTAATTCTTTTAATAAGTTATCTGGTTCCAAACAAAGAAAGTTAATTTCTTTTCTTCAACTTAATTTAAAAGTTGGGACACGTTTTTTTTTATATTGTGGGTGTGGATGTTTTTGGAAATAAGTTTTCCCTATACATACAAATTGATAAACCTTGTTCCCAAAGGCAAAAGACCTCCGAAAGTTCTATACGTGATATATTTTTACCTCACAAGGTTGGGTTTGCAATCACGTATGCGTAGAACACATATATGGTCAAAAACCTTTCATCAGGTAATTATATTTCTTTTTGGATAAATTCCCTATGCTTTATTAGAATTTATCTTTCATCAGGTATACTTAATTCCATAAAGTTCCAAGAAACCCTAACAACATTTCATCATCTAACGCATTGGAAATAGTAGAAAGAAGTAAAATTCGCCAACCGGTCAACCCATCAATCACATTTGCAGTTTAATCGAACATCAAACAGTTGTACCTAAAAGGGAAACGAAAAAAACCAACCTCGCATATTTTCCCATGAAATAGTTTGTCCGATTAAAATTGTTCAAGTGTTAAGGCCTGTCTTTAACCTGTCTTTTAAGTTGATCGTATACCTGTTAATTGGGGCCAAACAGACAACACTATCAACACTGATAAAAGCTACAGCTGTCAAAGTTTAAGGTTAACCCTCCAACAAGCATAATTGCTATTATAGCTATAGTCTAAACTTTTTAAACAAAAAACATTTTCTTTTTATAACCCGAATTTAACTGCACTATCATTTCAAACCGAACTTCCAACTACTTTGATACCAACTGCGTTAGTATACTAATTCACGGATCTTAATGTCTTAAAATTTCAATTGCTATTAATACAACGAAGATTCTTATCATCCAATTATTTATATCCATTTCCTTTCAACTTTAGTACAGTTATATCTTTAAACTATGATAGAATAACTAAAGAAAAAAAAATAAACCAAATATTAAATTATAGTACATTCCGATAGGTATAACACTTAAATACCATGCAGCTAATAATGTTCAAGAGAGTAAATGATCATTATTTAAATTAAAACAATAATTAAGCTTGATATGCGAACAAAACAGATTAACATAATTTTGATACAGCTTAAACAACAACTGCAAGTTCGAGAGGCCTCATCGTGCTGCGGCATAGTTTTTTTTTTTTTGGGTGAGTTTAAATATACACAACTTCATTATTACTAGTTTGTTTATATGCATACAGTTTTAATATTTCATGAGTAGTAACAACTAACAATAACTATTTTATTAAAGAGACGCTACTGTAAAGTAATATCATTGAAGATCTCCTAATATTTATGGATATTGAAATGGATATTGAAATATAAAATATTCCAAAGTTGGTTTTTACTTCTCTATGAAATTTAGGGTATTCAAAGCCCGTCAAAATGATCGATTGCTTCAATATTCTTTATCAGTTTTTATTTTATTTTTTAAGTAGATGTTAATATTTTATTGAAATATAAGGCCTCTAAAGCAAACTATTAATAAAAAATATCTACTTTGGCCAGCCCATGATTTTTCATTTAATTATTAATTAATCCAACCTTAGATTTGTTAAGCTTCAAATAAGTTCAATAGTTTTATATAAAATGCTTAGGAGGTTTAACATTCTTTTTCGGTTTATTAATCTTGTCAATTTAGAATATTCCTTGAATTAATAATCATTGAATTAATAAATATTAATAATGAATATGTGAATTTATTTAAGTTTTCTTACGTGATGCATTAAGGTTAAGGTAAAGTCTTAATTGTGGGGTTGTGGCTTAAACGTATGCCGCTGAAACCTATGGTAGGGTGGGTTAAGAGGCATAGGTCTTCCACTACACCATGAAGACCCAACTTTATATTAATTAAAACCCGTTTCAGCATTTAAGGTCATAGTAGGGGCACTGTTAGTTTCTATGATCTGAATACCATTAATCCAATTTGTTTTTTTCTCTTTATTAATTTCAATGGGAGTCTATAATAATATTTGTGTGTCAGGGTTTCTCAAATTGCTATAAGTGAAGACAAGTGGACACCCCCTCCCGACTGTAAGCTAGTAACTTAAATGGCTCCCCTCGTCCTTTCTTGTCCACCTTAGACAATTTTATTGTATTTACTAAAACCATCGCATGGAAGATATTGAATCTCATTTGTTTACTTTCTTGTTTTAACAGCCATAGCCAATCTTTAGTAAACCCCCTGTTCATTATATAAATTGGCGCCCAACGTGGGACATGAAAAGTTCGGGTAAATTATTAAAAAAAAAATATTTTTTGAAAATATAACATTCCATATTTAGCAAACATCAAATGAACTTCCTGCTCTAAATTATTTTTTTATATAAATTCACCTATTAATTTCAAATTTATCTCGAAGGTCCTAAATATTGTATTTATTAAATGCGTTTTCAATTAAAGAAATTTTATATTTTCTTTGGATTTCAGTTATTTGAAGGACACCGAATGCATTGACCAAGAAAATCCCTGAAGTTAAATTTGGTTTGATAAACGAAAATGTGTAGAAGATTTAAACCTTTAGTAGGTTTTATAAGCATTTCGTTTAAGAGCTTATATTGTTTCGGTCTCAGCATCCTGGCTATGTATGGAACTACATTAATTTAGCTAGTCGCAGTTTAATGTCCGACAGTGTCAGTTTACTGTATCCAAATGTATGCTGGTGTTCACATTTGTTCTGACACGAAATAGTCCCTTAAAATCTCCATAGCCACATTCAAAAATCCTTTTTAATTAATATTTTAATATTGCGCCATCTATGTGTCATATTATTAACAACTCCATATTATCTTATTATAGTAGTACGTAAGTAACATCTGTTTAACTAGTAAGTAAGAGGTAGATGTAATTAAAAGAAAGAATTTAATAAATCACTTCTGATCCAACTACCAAACACGATATACTACAGTGGCGACGGGGATTAAAATAAAAGCGTAACAACGAAGACAAAAAAATAAAATAAGAAAAACAGTTATTTTTTCTAAGTGACAGCCTTTGTATTTTTTTTTATAAACTTATTAATATAAGTGACGGAAGATCTTCGATATAAAATTTTATACATCGTGTACTGGTATAAAAGAATTTAGGCCAGGAATGGATAAATGGCAAAATTGGCAGGAAGTGCTGGATTCACATTTTGTGGAGGCCGCTGTGGATGACAATCGTATAAAAACGTCAATATTATTGAAGGAGATTGGTGTGGAGGCGTGCGGATTGTTGAGGGAATTGTGTTTTCTGAGTTACCAGCTAGAAAAATGTATGTTGAATTATGTGATATGTTGAACCAGCACTATTCACCTCCGGTTAATATTTTCCGGGAGCGGAGAAATTTTTTTGATGTCAAGAAGAGGGAGCAGGAATCAGTTTCATCATGGTATGCCCGTATAAAGAAGCTAGCTATGGAATGTAAATTTGGACAACAACTAGAAGAATTTGTTTTAAATAAATTTGTCACTGGATTCGAAGGCAGAATCTTCGAAAGGAGGATGAAAGTCTAACCCTGCAATTGGCATTAAAAAAAGCGTTGACAATGGAAGCAAGAATGTATGCGCAACAAGGTACAGAAAGTGAGGTTAACTACTTATCAGAAAAGTACTCACGTGATCCTAAAAAGTTCGGTTACAACAGAGCAGAAGCAGCGAATAGCAACAGCAAAGAAATACAGTTAAATGAGAAGGCAGCGTATAACGGCAATAAAAAAATAAAACAAAAATTTTTTCATTGTGGATGGAAGAATCATGCGAGCGATAAATGCAAATATAAAAACAGCGTGTGTCACAAATGAAATAAGATCGGACATTTAGCGAGTGTGTGCAAAAACAGCCAAGTTAATGTTGTTCATGTATCGAATAGGGAGTTACCCAACAATAATTATTCAGATTTTGATAATTGTAATAATGATTATAATTTTTCCATTTATAGTGTATCGAATATGAAACGTTCTGCTGCTCCATTTACACAGTCACTTGAAGTTAACAGAGTTATGGTGGATTTTATTTTGGTAACCGGTGCTGCTTGTTCGTTGATGTCGAAAGAAACATTTGATAATTATTTCAAACAGAATGGTTTGAAAATATGCCGGGATAAATTTTGTGCGTACGGAGGAAATGATATAAATGTTATTGGTGAGTTTTTAGCAACGATTAAATTTCGGGGCGAAATAAAAAATTTGCGTTTAGTAGTTACCAATACGCGTAGCCCACCTATTTTAGGTCGTGATTTCATGTCGCTGTTCGGAATAGGTCTCTCAAATATTAATTCGATAATGGATATGAATGGGTGCGTCCTAAGCCTTAAAAAGCGTTTTAATAGTGTGTTTAGAGATGAGTTAGGTTCATATAAAGGGAGTGAGGTTAAACTGAATTTAGTTGAAAAAGTAAAACCAATTTTTTGTAAGCCCAGACCGGTACCATTAGCCTGGCGATCTAAAATTGAAATACAATTGAAGGATTTGGTTAACAAGGGTGTTTTGATACCTGTGGATAATTCCGATTTGGGCACGCCTATGGTACCTATTATAAAACCAAATGGGCAGGTCCGTATTTGTGGGGATTATAAATCCACAATTAATAAGTATTTACAGGATGTTAAATATCCACTTCCGTTAATTGATGAATTATTCGCTTCACTTAGCTATAATCAGTTAGCACTGGATGACAATTCACAATTATTAAGTGCGTGGAGTACGCATTTGGGTATTTTCAAAATGACACGATTACCTTTTAGTATAAAGGCTGCTGCAGCTATTTTTCAAAAAACTATAGAGAATGTTTTACGTATTAAACTATTTGGATGATATTGTCATCACAGGTCGTAATTTAAAAAACCATATCAAAACAATTGAGGCAGTTTTAACGAGGCTTGAGTCGGTAGGTTTGCGACTTAATGCTAATATATGTGAATTTTTTAGAGATGAAGTATCGTATTGAGGTTTTAACATAGACCGTAATGGGTTGAGTATGAACAAAGAGAGAATTTCTTCTGTTTTAGAAGCTCCAATCACTCAAAATGTGTCAGAGGTTAGAGCTTTTGTAGGTATGTTGAATTATATTCGAAGTTTATTCATAATTTTGCCCACAAAATGGCACCCCCTTACTAGCTTCTTAGAAAGGATGTCAAATTTAAGTGGTCAAAATTGTGCCAAAATGCTTTTAAATCGTTGAAAACAGAAGTTACTTCGGACAAAATATTGGTCCATTTTAACCCTAAGCAACCTATATTACTATCAACGAACGCCTCTAGCAACGCAGTAGCGGGTATATTATCCCACATATGTGCGGATGGGTCAAAAAAGCCCATAGCTTCTGTTTCAAGGGCACTTACGCAAACAGAAAAAAATTATAGTACCATACAGAAAGAGGCATTGGCTATTGTGTTTAGCGTAACAAAGCTCAGGCAGTATCTGTTGGGTATTCATTTCATATTAGAGTCTGATCACAAACCGCTCTTAGCAACTTTTGGTGAAAATAAAGGGCTGCCAGTGATGGCTGCAGCTCGTATTCAGAGATGGGCCTTTATTTTATCTGGTTTTAATTACATAATGCGGTATGTAAAGGGGATAGAAAATTCGGCAGATCACTTGTCTCGTTTTCCGCAACATAAAATACTGGAAAGTAATGAGAATAAATTAAATCTGAATTTCAAGGATATTGCTAGAGGAACTAGACGAGATCCCATTTTTGCTAAATTAAAAGAAGCTTTCAAGTAGGAAAAGTTGATTGTTTAGAGGAGAAGAGTTTCTCCCTTTTATTAATCGCAAGCAGGAGCTTTCCGTTGAATATGACTGCATATTATGGGGTTTGCGAGTAATTGTTCCTCCAAAATTACGCGGCAATTTGTGCAATTACACTCGTAGTGTTATTGCACTAATACTCTCATTTTGGAATAGTGAAAACTAAAGCTTTAGCCCGTTCGTACATTTGGTGGCCCACAATAGACCACGATATTGAAAAATTAGTGGCTAATTCATGTAAAATAAGTCAACCAAGTCCAGAAAAAGGTCCCTTAATTCCACGGATACCCACGCATTCAGTTTGGTCAAGGCTTCATATTGATTTTGCAGGGCCAGTTAAAGATTTTTATTTTCTAATTATTATTGATACATTTTCGAAATGGGTTGAAGTTTTTAAAACAAAAAACATAACGTCCAGTTTTGCTATAGGTAAATTGCGTGAAATATTTGCACGGGTTGGTTTAATAGACACACTTGTTAGTGATGACGGAAGGCAATTCACGGCAGAAGAGTTTCAGGTTTTTATTAAGGCAAATAATATTAAACATATTTTTACGGCACCAGGACATCCAGCAACCAATGGTCAGCCCGAAAATTTTGTAAAAAAAAAAAACATTTAAAAGACCCTTTTTGCCAAACTTCGTGACGGTGAAAATTTTGACGATATAGTTAATACATTTTTATTTGATTATAGATCAACAAAACATTGTGCAACAGGAGAAACTCCTGCCAAGTTATTATTGGGCAAAGAAATAAAAACTTGTTTTAGCTTGCTTAATCCACCTTTAATAAAAAAGAAAATTGTGGAGAGTCAATTTTCGAACATCAAAAACCATAAAGGAGCACGAAATATTTATTTTGAGGATGGTAAGAATGTATTTGTTCGGGACTATTCTAATCCAAATGAAGCTTCATAACAGGAAGCTACGGTTAAAGCACGTTTAGGTCCGCAATCGTATCGTTGTGTATTAACTAGCAATAACAAAATAATTAAAAGACATGTTAATCAAATGATTCCAGGTACGCAAAATAAAAATAAAACAGACAATCTAAACGAACAGGCAATTCCGAATGCGTCTAATGAAAAAAAGACCACAAGACCCGACGTATCAGCATCTGAAGAGGGTGGTAGGCAGCAGAGTGTCTCTCCGAATATAGCAGGGATCACATCTAATCGTAATTTGAGGCGTTTACAAAGGCTTAATTATAAAGATTAATGTTCAGTATAATTAAAACAATTGTATACTAGTATTTTCTAAAACAAAATAATTTTTATATTCCAAAACAATTTATATATATAGAAAAAAAAATTGCCAGCTTTCAGAAAATAAAAACTTAAATTTCTAATTGTTTACTTGTGAAATAGAAGGCAAATTTCATAATAAGTTTGTATAATCTGTTAATGGCAGCAAAACGTAAATAATGAATTTTGTAAGATTATTTTTATTGAATGAGTAATATTAAACTTAGGTGGGGAGTTGTGATATTGCGCCATCTATGTGTCATATTACTAACAACTCCATATTATCTTATTATAGTAGTACGTAAGTAATATCTGTTTAACTAGTAAGTAAGAGGTAGATTTAATTAAAAGAAAGAATTTAATAAATCATTTCTGATCCAACTACCAAACACGATATACTACACTTACGTTACTACATCCTTACCTTATTCAATCATCACATATGTAAGAAAAATATTTCGAAAAAAAAAGAAATCCCTGATAGGTTTTTACTATAGAATATTATTATAATAAGGTACCTTACAGGCTGTTGTTTAAAAATCTAACTTACGTTCAAAAGTTGATTTAGTTCAAAACCGCACCATGATAAATAAAAATTCCTACGTGTATTATAGCCAAATTGCTTAAATACATGAATTATTTTTTTTATAATTTGCACTTGGCAATGAAATAGAGATATCATTTTCAAGGTGTTTGGTTATTTGTCTCGTTTAATTATCAATTTTCATGGTAAATTTTCAATCATGATGGGACGCTGGGAAGGACAGAAATGTTTATTAATTGCTGAATGTAATCATGCATTTCACCGCAATTGCATAGAAAAATTCTTGTCTCACTCCTCCGAATGCCCTTCTTGTAAAAGAACATGTACTTTATCTGATTTTAGAAAAATTACTATTCAAAATCCTCTTCAAAATACAGACAAACCAAAATCTCTTTCTCGGGGTAAACCTCGTGGTGCCTGCGCCTAGCAATATAATACGAGAACTCACACCAAAAATTTTCTTTCGGAAAATGCTCACACAGCTCTGGTAGATTTAAGGTCACATCCTCTACAGGCTGCACAACCGGATGGAGAGGCCGCTTAAACTCCAATTAGAAGTCGTCGTCCCGAGACTTTTGATAATACACCTCAAAATCGGTTAAATGTGACAAGTAACATGCAACCGAATATTGATTACTCAACAACTAATGATATGATTGAAGGTGCTCTGTCTAGGTTATTGACAAGTTTAAATTTAGTTCCAAATTCTCAGCTTCCACAACAGCCAACTTCGTAGTTACCCATTAATAATAGTAACCCGAATTATAATGATCGTAATTTTTCTCGTCAAAATAATAATAATTCCTCTTCCCGTCCACCATCGGAAAATGTCTCCGTTTTTGATGAAAGTTTTGCAATTAGATCAGCAAAGATCACCTGGATAATTCAGAACTGGAAAATAAAGTTCGACGGTTCCGCTAATGGTATTCGTGTGGATGAATTTTTATACAGGGTCAGATCTTTAACTCGGGAAAATTTTAATAACGATTTTACTTTAATTTGTAAGAATCTTCATGTCTTGTTAAGTGGTAGAGCCCGTGATTGGTATTGGGGATACCACAAACAAGTCGAAACAGTGACGTGGAAAGAGTTCTGTGCAGCCCTGAAGTATTGCTATAAAGATTTAAAATCTATTTTTGATATTCACGAGGAAGTAAGGAAACGGAAAATGAAACCGAACGAAACTTTTGAAGCATTTTATGAGTCCGTTTTTTCTTTGCTTGATCGCCTGGAATCTCCCATTCCGGAAGCCGACTTAGTTGAAATTCTCACCCGTAACTTGCGACCTGAAATTAGGAATGAACTTTTATTTGTTCCAATTTATTCAATTGCTCTTAGAAAATTAGTTAAAATTTCGTAAGAATTTGTCTCAAAAAATTCCTCAAGTGGCGGAAGTTGGATATTCTCAAGATTTTAATATAAGTACTTCTTCTGCAATCCCTGAAATTTCTGTTGACGCAGTTCAACAATCATCTATTCGTTTTCAGTGTTGAAACTGCAGCCAGGCAGGCCATCATTGGGAAGATTGTGTGGAGACCAGAAACATTTTTTGTTATGGGTGCGGGGAAAAGAACACATATAAACCAAATGTTTTGCACGGAAATCAACCCATTTAAAAAACGGGAACCCTCAGAACATAGTAACTTCTTCAGAAAAATTTGAAACTTGGAATTTGAAAACGGATGATTGTCTTGATTTTCATAATAAAATAACCATTGTCAAACGTACCGATTGCACTCAACCATACTTTTATATTAAAAATAAATCTCCTTCATTATACCCCATTTTACCTTACCACAAAAAAGTGGAAAATTATGTAGCAAAAAGAAATGCTATTTTCGAAACTTCCTCCTTATCCGTCTGTCCGTCCAATAAAAAACCAAAACGGTACACTATTCGTTTAAGTAAATTTTATAAGAAGCGCAAACTGACATCGAAATTTATACTTTATGCTACTGCTGGCAACGAATGAGGTCTTCTTAGCACTGGAGCTAATGTGTCCTGTATTGGTGCTGAGCTAGCCAAATTTGATTTTTCTTCATTTAAAGAATTTTATTATATTAACTCGGTGGTAAAAACAGCTGATGGTAAATTACAGAAAGTGTTGGGTTATTTGCATGTAGATGTTTTTTTAAAGATCAATCAAAAAAATTAAAAATACTGATAGTACCAACTATAACGCAACGCTTAATATTGGGTTTAGACTTTTGGAAGAGTTTCCAATTAGCACCAGAAATTTTCGGCAATTTGGTATTCTCATCCGTCGGGGAAAATTCATCCAAAGTTTTATCTGAATTATACGCTTTCAATAATCAGTCCGATGTCCTGTCCGAAATATGTGAAGGATCTAAAGATTCGTTTTCCTGCACGGAATATCTTTTAAGCGATAGCCAACGTCAGCAGTTAGCTGCTATTGTTAATCTATTTCCTAACTTTGAAAAACAGGGCTTGGGGCGAACTAGCTTAATAAAGCATAATATTGATGTGGGTGATGCCAACTCAGTCAAACAACGCTTTTATCTGGTTTCTCCCGCGGTGGAGCGAATAATGTTTCAGGAAATAGACAGAATGTTGGCGTTAGGGGTTATTGGACCCTCTTCGTCTCCATGGAGCTCTCCCACTACCCAACATAGAAGGGATACCTTCACGACTTCCTAAGGCTAATCTGATATCAAAATTAGATCTTAAGGATGCATATTGGCAAATCGGCCTAGCCGATGAAGCAAAAGCCCTGACAGCGTTTACGGTACCAGGTAGGCCACTGTATCAGTTCGTAGTTATGCCATTTGGGCTGTGTAACGCCCCATCTACAATGTATCGACTAATGGAAAAACTGATCCACCCTGATCTACGCCATTGTGTATTCGGCTATTTGGACGATTTAATTATCGTCTCCGAAGATTTTTCATCTCATTTGGCAATACTAGTTAGAATCGCGCAGCAATTTAAAAAAGCTAACTTAACCTTGAATATTTCAAAGTCAAAATTTTGTGTTACCGAAGTCAATTACCTGGGATACGTCATAGGTAATGGTGGTATCAAAACTGACCCTGATAAGATAGATTCTATCTTGAAATGGCATGTACCGAAAAATATAAGATAGGTTTGTGGTTTTTGGGATTAGCCGGATGGCACCGACGATTTATTTCGAATTTTTCTACCGTTGCATTCCCAATACCTGAAGTTTTATCCACTAAGAGAAAGTTTTGTTGGACTCCCGAAGCTCAGGAGTCTTTTAACCAAATTAAAAACTACTTACCTTAGTGTTGGTGCAGGTCCATGAATCTGGTGATGAGAAACCGATCGCGTCTATGTCAAAAAGTTGAATAGCGTAACAGAACGTGAATGCGTGGCAGCGCTAGAAGCAATTAAAAAATTTAGGTGTTATCTCGAAATGCAGGAGTTCGAGGTCATAATAGATCACTCATCTTTAGTATGGTTGATGAAACAACCAGATTTAACAGGTCGTTTAACTCGGTGGGTTTTCAATTACAGGGATACAAATTTTCATTAAGTCACAGAAAAGGGAAAGATAACATGGTACCCCACGCGCTTTCGAGGATCCTTGTGCAGATGTTTCTGGTATTGAATTTTCTGAACCCGTCATAGATCTGAATTCGTCCCATTTTAATGATGAAGACTATATTAATTTAAAACGAAAATTCGGGAGATAGTTCAAAATATCCCGATGTCAAAATATCTGATAATTTTGTTTATATTAGAACCACGCATTATAGCGGAAATATAGATAAGGAAAAGGAGTGTTGGAAATTATGGGTTCCCATCAAGTTAAGAAATATCGTGATTTCAAGGTCACATGATTCGCCAATTTCTTGCCATGGTGGTATGGCTAAAACTTTGGATCTTATCCGTCGTCATTTGTACTGGCCCGGGGCTTGTCCGCGATGTTAGGGAGTATATTCGGTTATGCGAAACATGCAAAACCACAAAAGCCCCAATTTTACAATGAAACCAGAAATGGGTAAACCTGTAGTCACCTCAAGACCTTTTCAACGACTTTATGTTGATCTGTCGGGACCGTACCCCTGTAGTAACCAAGGTAATATTGGGTTATTTATAGTGCTCGATCATACGACCATGTTTCACTGGCTAAATCCCCTAAAAAATTTACTTCTTCAGTCATTCAGGATTCGCTCTTAAAAAATATTTTTCATATATATGGAGTTCCAGAGATTTTGGTAAGTGATAACGGGTCACAATTCAAATCCAATGATTTTAACGCTTTTTTAACATCTCTAGGTATTTCCCACACATATACTGCCTTATATTCACCTCAATCTAACGCCTCATAGAGGGTGAACAGATCAGTTATTTCTGGTATTAGATCTTATTTAAAAAATTACCAGAGACTTTGGGAAAGATAAGAAACTCTTATCACCAAGCTATTAAGTGTTCAGTCTACCACGCACTTTTTGGGTTGGATTACTCATGGTAGTGTATAAGCACTACTCCAAAATTTGAAGTTAATAGATGAGCCTATTGTACACCTTCATCGCGATGACGAACTTCAGTTAATTCGTAGAAATCTAAAGGAACATATCGCGCAGGCACATGATAATAATAAAAAGCAATATAATTTGAGAACACGTCCAATTTCTTATATAAAAGGTCAAAATGTATTTCGAAGGAACTTTGCACAGAGTAGTGCCGAAAAGAAATTTAATGCCAAGCTTGCCCCAATTTTTATCAAAGCGAGAGTTAAAGAAAAAGTAGGTAATAACTGCTATATTTTAGAGAACCTGGACGGTAAAGTTGTCGGTACTTTTCATGCTAAACACATACGCCCCTAATTTTCCATCTAATTCTGCTGTTCAAAGACCAGTATTATCTGGTTTGTAACGGCCAATTCAGGTTTTATTTTATTTTTTTTAAAGAAAAATTTAAGTATTAGGAAACAAATAAATAGAAAAGAAAACAAAAATCTGTCACCAACTCTGGAATCGATTTGTATAAGGTTGGTGCCTTCGCTAATTTTCTTAGATAGCTGGGTAAAATAGTAGTAAAGAAGTTATAAATTAGGATGGCGAAAAACATAAAATAAATACTTTTATAATGACTAACATTTTTGTTTTTATTTAAAAACCATTTATTTGATATACAATAAAAACCAAAAACATATGTATTATAGTTATATGTAATGATTGGCAACTCTGCTTTTAAGCTGTCAAAACGTGAAATACTTAAGCTGCGCTATTATTTCGTTTATTTTCCAAGTTAAATTAATAGTTACACGTTCTAAGCCACTGAAATATAAACTATCGGTGAATTCTGCATACCAGTTTGTTGGAGT
Organism: Cordilura impudica; assembly: GCA_963682025.1. Lineage (NCBI taxonomy): Eukaryota > Metazoa > Arthropoda > Insecta > Diptera > Scathophagidae > Cordilura > Cordilura impudica. The sequence goes on along the minus strand of OY821519.1, from coordinate 171,943,477 downwards.
ACAGTACAAATACAGCCAGTATTCAACATTTTTTGATGGATTTTTTCAACTGGATTTGGTATAAGTATTTGATGATATTGTTGTAACTTGCGCTTTTTTTGTTTGTAAATATCAGCTGTTTTTGATATTACTTAAAGATTGCCTCGTATTATATTTATATCACTGTATGCCTAAAAGTATGCCCTTACTTTTTTAAATGCAATAATAACCAGTGTTTAAAAAGGCTAAAATAATAACCAGGGTTTAAAAAGCTACTTCCATAGTAAATCAAAGCTACGAAAAGACTGTAGTTTTAGTAAAAAATAAAAACAAAAAACTAATGAGTTTTAAGCGCCACAGAAATTTGTCTTCACCGGAACAATTAATCAATAGTAATAACAAGAAGCAATTAACGACTAATATTATGGATAATCAAACTTCTCCTGATGTATTTTCTTGGGATAAGCTCTGCAACCTTTTAGATGCAAAATTGAAAGATATCACCAGAAAGGAAGACCTTGTATCAAAACAGAAATTGAGGAACTTAGAGAAGAAAACGTTAAACTAAGAAATGACATCAACAAACTTTCAACTCGCCTTGAATATATTGATCGAAGCACTCGTTCAGCAAATATTGTTGTTAGTGGTTTAAACAGCAATAATAACAACGAAGCTAAAAATGAATTTACTAAATTATGCACCAACGTACTTAAGATTAACATACATGTTATAAATGCACGTAAATTGCCATCGAAAAATACATTTTTATTTACACTGGAAACAAATATGCAAGCTATCAATGTAATAGCTGCCAAAGGTAACTTGAATGATGGTTCGATTTTCATTCAAAAGGATTATACCAATGAAGAACAAAATGTCAGATATAATTTAAGGCAAATAAATAAAGCTGTTGCAAATCCTCAAAATAATTTGAAGGTCAGGATGGGTGAATTCTGTATTTTTATTAATAACAAAAGACACACTTGGTCGATGGGAAAAGCAGTTGCTAATTGTAATGATGATGCTGAGTTTTTAAGAAATTTATTGTCTGAAGCCAATTCCTCTATAGATGTCACAGTTCGAAATATGAACAATAATGTTGAAGATGTTGCTGCAACCTCAACAAATGTCCCTGCACAATAGCAATACAACACATGCCGTTTAGTCTCATATAATGTAGCAAACCTAGCCAGTTCTCTTAGTTTAGGAAATTTTGTAACTTTTATAAATAAATTTGATATTTTCTTCCTTTTTGAAACTCATGTCATAGCTGAAAAACGACAACTTTTTACTACATACTTTCAAAATTACAAATTATATTGGATTGATGCAAAGAAACCCCATAATGCTGGTCGTGCTAGCGGTGGATGCTTGTATGGTTTCAAAAAGGAAATACATGGACAATATGTTTGATAAAGCTCTTGACATCTTGACAAAATAAAATATCACAATAAAATACATAAAAAAATATGTAGATGATATTTTAGCCATCGTCAAAAAAGATCACCTTAATATTATTTTAGACACATTCAACAGCTATCATGAGAAACTCAAATTCACCATAGAGGAGGAAACAAATAACAAAATAGCATTTTTGGACACAGAAATACACAGAAAACAAAACAAATTATGCATAAACTGGTATACGAAAAGCATATCATCAGGAAGATTGATCGATTTTTTCTCAAACCAACCCAAAACACAAAAATCAACACTGCCAAAAATTTTATAAATAAAGTAAGAACAATAAGCGACAAAATGTTCCACAAAGACAACGAAGCTAAAATAACAAATATACTACAGAAAAACAATTACCCTAACCATTTAATTAAACAACTATTACATCAAGAGAAAATCAATAGACCACCTAACAACACAAACAAAAATTCACAAAAAAGATTCTTCAGAGTACCATTTGTTCCAAAACTGACGGACAACCAAAACTTAACAAAGCTACTAGCATCAGAAAACATCTCATTTGGACATCAACCAAACGAAACACTAAGCCGCCAAATATTCACAAATACTAAAACGAGAATAGAAAAAGAACAAAAAAACAATGTAGTGTACCAGATCAGTTGCAACGGGAGAGCGGGAGAGAAGTGCAGCCAGATTTATATCGGGACTACAAAACGAGCACTAGACGTTCGACTGAGAGAGCACAAAGCCGACATCAATAAAGGGAAAACAACAACAGCGTTAGCCCAACACATGATCGAATGCAAACACACAGCTGACTTCGATAACACACTAATATTAGACCAAGAGCGAAAGCACAACACAAGACTTACGGTAGAAAGTTTAAGGATAAGGGAAAAGTTAACCAAAACAATGAATAATCAAGAAGACAAAGATAAATTAAGCGGGATTTATTGTTTGAATTTTTAGTTGACCACAAACAATTGGACGAAAATGATGTATGCATGCAGAAAAAATTTTTTATTATTTGTTTTGTTTGTGTTTTTGTTGTAAATTTCTTCTTCTTAATTTAAAAATAAAAAATACATAAGTGGTTTTTAGTGTTTAATCATCATATAAATGTTCTGTAAGCTTACCAGTGTCTTTGAAAACTGCTACCATAAATAAAATCTGTATGTGTTGTTTTAGGATGTAATATAAAATAAAAGATACCCCTGAAGATGGCGAAATGAAATCGCCGAAACGTTGGGAAAAAAATATGAATTGGATGATTTATTTCAATTGCATTTAGAAAATTCATGACCAAATAAGCCTATTAAGAAATTTAGGAAATACAAAAAGCTTTTAAATTAAAATTTTCGATTCATGCAAATAATAACGTTTTACTAACAGCTAATCTTGATGGTAATTTGTTTTATTTTATACCCCGCTATTTAAACTGCACTAATTGGAACGTAGATTTTGAATCGTTTGAAAATTTTTTACTAGAACTTTCTCCCACAAATTTTTGCATAGTTGGTGATTTGAATGCACGTATAGGTGATGAGCAAATTTTAGATCCTAACCTTCTACACAACCTTCCACATATTAATAAGATCAGACACTCGAAAGACACAACGTGTAATACAAAAGGAAGCAGGCTTATAGATCTAGTTGAAAACTTGGGAGGCATAGTACTTAATGGTAGGACAGTTGGTGACGAACAGGGTGAGTATAGTTTTTGTGGCGGAAGTGGTAGCTCTGTTATAGGCTACTGTATTGGTTCTCAGAGTTTTTTGAACTTCGTTGTACTTAAACTAATTGTTCCAATGTCTTACAATAGAGCTGCAGCCGATTCAGTACCTCAAAGAATACGATGGAACGATAAATTTGCGTTAAAGTACTCAGAAAATTTAACGATTCTTACTAGAAATACAAATTTTGCACCCAATATCTCTGTTGATGAAATGGTACTATCTGTTAAAAACAAAATCTTAAAAGCTAATGTTACTACCAGCAATAAGTTTTGCTTTGAACCAAAACAAAAATGGTTCAATTGGAAATGTGCACGTTCTCGAAAAAATATGATGAAACTTCTTAACAAGTATAGGAAAAAGCATACAAATGCAAATAAGGCAAAGTATCTTTCTGCCAAAGCCAAACATCTAAGAATATGCAAAAATATTAAACTTGAATTGTATGAAAAAAATCTAGAACAACTTAACTTTGTTAACTGCAGTAAAGCCTGGTGGAAACTGTCAAATGTTATGAAAACACGAACGTGCATTACGAGGGGTGACTTAACATCAGAAGACTTTCATACACATTTTAGTACTATGCTCGAAAACCCAGAACAAGCAAATTTATTACAACGGTGTATGCCTTGTTTTACTGATGCTTTTCTTGATTCACCAATTGAACTCTGTGAGCTCTCTTCAGTGCTACGTTCATTAAAACATAACAAAGCTCCAGGTTTTGATGGCATCAGTTATGAATTTTATAGATATGCTCCCGTTTGTTTCGTAAACGAAATTCTTTGTCTGCTTAACTTTTTTAAAGGAAACCATACCAAGCAGCTTTAAAACGTCAATTCTGATTCCGCTTTTGAAGAAAGGAGATCCAAATAGTCCAACAAATTATCGAGGATTATCGTTAATTGACACATTGTGTAAAATTTTTAATAATATTCTCTTAAACCGTTTAACTAATTGGATTGATGTCAACAACATATTAAACGAGTATCAGGCAGGCTTTAGAAAAAACTACTCTACAATTGATAACGTTTTTAATCTCGCTAATATTGTTCATTTAAATAAGCTTAACGGCAAAAAAACATACGCTTTCTTTGTGGATTTTTCATGCGCATTTGATATGATACCAAGGAATTCTCTTTTTTACAAATTATCCTGTATGGGGTTATCGTCAAAGATAATTCGCATCTTACAACTTTACTATGAAAATAACACATGTCAAGTACTTTATGGTAACACATTTTCTGATCCGTTCAGTGTAGACAACGGTGTGAAGCAGGGATGTATACTTAGTCCTATTTTGTTTGCTTTATACCTTAACGACCTGGCTGAAGCATTACCTGGTGGTGTAAATGTAGTAGATGAACCTATAAAAATTCTTCTATACGCTGATGACATTGTCATCTTATCTGATTCGCCAAATATTTTACAGAATATGATTGATAAACTTTATACGTACTGCAACATTTGGTCCCTAAAGGTAAATCTTGCTAAGTCTAAAATATTAATATTTCGCAGTGGAACAAGAATATCGAATAATCTGAAATGCAATTATGGTGAAGATGACATAGAAATAGTTAATAACTATAGATATTTGGGCATGGACCTTAATTTCAACCTGTCTTTCAAAAAACATATAGAAAATAATTTAACTACTTCTAAAATGGCGATTTCTTCAACATGGGCAAGATACATAAACCACCCCAACATTTCAAACAGCAACAAACTAAAAATATTTAATGCAGCATCAAAATCTACTATGTTCTACGGAGCCCAAATCTGGGGTTTTAAAAAATATGATGAAGTTGAAAAATTATTCAGGCTTTTTATAAAAAAGATGCTTCTTTTACCAAGCAACACACCAAATTACATGCTTTATATTGAAACTGGCTTAAACTCTTTATGCGTTAATACTTTAAAGCTCCACTTTGATTACATTAATAAAGCACTGCACATGCCTAGTTGCAGATTGCCACGTATTTTAGCTGAAAAGGTAATAGCAAAAAAGACGTATTGGGCAGAGGAATGGATCACTTTATGTGGAAATATTAAATTTGTACCCGACAATGCTGAAAATCCTATTAGTTTATACTCAAAACAAATTCTAGACCTTTTATCAACTAAGGAAAGAGAAGATCTATTGGTTAACGCAAGAAACTCTCAATTTCGCGATTTATATTCGCAAGTTGATTAATGCATGAAACCCATTTCTGCTTTAGATCTGTCTTCTCGAGCTGCAAGTTTAATAATAAGAGCAAGAGGTGGATTATTAGATATTAATGCCAGGGCCTTCAAAAGTTCATCAGTTGGCCTGTGCTCACTTTGTAACCTAGACGCTACAGAAAACACTCTACACCTAATTGGAATTTGTCCAATATACTACGAGTTCAGATTAAAATATTTTGGAAAAACTACTTTAGATTTGAATGAAATTCTGAATGTATTAAATGGTTTTGAATTTGATTACTTTACATTGTATAAATATTTGGAAATTTGTCTAAAATACAGGAAACTAATATTAAATGAATTTGAATAAACTCTGTACATTAATGAATTTAATAACCTCTTTATTACAAATTGTATGAAAAAAAAATCTAAGAAATTTAGAAACAACGTAAATAAATGTAATAACTCATAGCTCTATATATGCCAATCTGGCTCACAACTATCATGTTATGCCAAATATAGATAATATAGTAATATTTAATCTCTAAGATTGTAAATATGTAATATAAATATCTATCTATAATTGGCGGTATGTTTAGTATATAAAGTCAATGTAACCCTGAATGTGTGAAGTAAAAGATTTACATCTACGCATGCATTAGATTATCTTTGACTCGCTTGAGCTGAATGCACAAAATCACATTTCTTTTCGTTTCAACTGAGCTAAGAACAGCATTAATTGTGTGTAATAGTAAAGTATATTACCGAAAATCTAAAATCGCGTTTAAATTAGCGTTTATTATTAGCAATTATAAAATTAAGGTAATTCCTTTAATAATTTATCTGGTCCCAAAGAGAGAAAGTTAATTTCTTTTCTTTCCATAAAGTTCCAAGAAACCCTAACAACATTTCATCATATAACGCATTGGAAATTGTAGAAAGACGTAAAATTCGCCAACCGGTCAACCCATCAACCACATCAAACAGTTGTACCTAAAAGGAAAAAAGAAAAAACCAACATCGCATATTTTCTCATGGAATAGTTTGTCCGATTAAAATTGTTCAAGTGTTAAGGCCTGTCTTTAACCCAAGTTGATCGTATACTGTTAATTGGGGCCAAACAGAAAACACTATCAACACGATTGTTTAAGGTTAACCCTCTAACAAGCATAGTTGCTATTATAGCTATAGTCTAGACTTTTTAAACAAAAAATATTTTCTTTTTATAACCCGAATTTAACTGCACTATCATTTCAAACCGAACTTCCAACTACTTTGATACCAACTGCGTTAGTATACTAATTCACGGATCTAACTGTCTTAAAATTCCAATTGCTATTAATACAACAAAGATCCTCATCATCAAATTATTTACATCTCTTTCAACTTTAGAACAGTTATATCTTTAAACTATGATAGAATAACTAAAGAAAAAAAAATAAACAAAATATTAAATTATAGTACATTCCGATAGGTATAACACTTAAATACTCATGCAGCTAATAATGTTCAAGAGAGTAAATGATCATTATTTAAATTAAAACAATAATTAAGCTTGATATGCGAACAAAACAGATTAACATAATTTTGATACAGCTTAAACAACAACTGCAAGTTCGAGAGGCCTCATCGTGCTGCGGCATAGTTTTTTTTTTTGGGTGAGTTTAAATATACACAACTTCATTATTACTAGTTTGTTTATATGCATACAGTTTTAATATTTCATGAGTAGTAACAACTAACAATAACTATTTTATTAAAGAGACGCTACTGTAAAGTAATATCATTGAAGATCTCCTAATATTTATGGCTATTGGTTTATTTTTAACAGGAACAAATGGATATTGAAATATAAAATATTCCAAAGTTGGTTTTTACTTCTCTACGAAATTTAGGGTATTCAAAGTCCGTCAAAATGATCGATTGCTTCAATATTCTTTATCAGTTTTTATTTTATTTTTTAAGTAGATGTTAATATTTTATTGAAATATAAGGCCTCTAAAGCAAACTATTAATCAAATATCTACTTTGGCCAGCCCATGATTTTTCATTTAATTATTAATTAATCCAACCTTAGATTTGTTAAGCTTCAAATAAGTCCAATAGTTTTATATAAAATGCTTAGGAGGTTTAACATTCTTTTTCGGTTTATTAATCTTGTCAATTTAGAATATTCCTTGAATTAATAATCATTGAATTAATAAATATTAATAATGAATATGTGAATTTATTTAAGTTTTCTTACATGATGCATTAAGGTTAAGGTAAAGTCTTAATTATGGGGTTGTGGCTTAAACGTATGCCGCTGAAACCTATGGTAGGGTGGGTTAAGAGGCATAGGTCTTCCACTACACCATGAACACCCAACTAATTTCAGCATTTAAGGTCATAGTAGGGGCACTGTTAGTATCTATGATCTGAATACCATTAATCCAATTTGTTTTTTTTCTTTATTAATTTCAATGGGAGTCTATAATAATATTTGTGTGTCAAATTGCTATAAGTGAAGACAGGTGGACACGAACTCCGCCTCCCGACTGTAAGCTAGTGACTTAAATGGCTCCCCCTCGTCCTTAGAAAATTTTATTGTATTTACTAAAACCATCGCATGGAAGAAATTGAATCTCATTTGTTTACTTTGTTGCTTTGACAACCATATCCAATCTTTAGTAAACCCCTGTTCATTACAGAGCGAACAATTGCCCAAAATCTAATAAGGATTTGGCGTATGAATGTCGCATTCGACATTGGAGAAATGGCCATATATAGCTCTGTAACTCCAAAAATAATTCGAATTTTAAAAATTCTTTTTGGGGAATTATTTCTGAAGGATATTAGAAGACATTTATGAAAAAAATCAAAAAAAAAAATTTAAAGAGAGGTCATACCTTAATATAATTTAAAGACACATAAAATTATTAAGAAAGAAAACATTGTTTTACAATTTATATTGTCTTTTTAATTTATTTAATATTCAGCTGTTTACGTTGCGCACGCGTAATTCAACGCAACGTTATGACTACGCGTGCGTTGTGTTGGGTTACGCGTGCGTCGCGTTGTTACGCATACGCAAGATATCTTGTCACTACACATTTCCTTGCCGATAGTTTGTACGTGTGTAAACGCGTACGCATGGCAGCATTATCGGTAAGTGTGGTGTATGACAAGATATCTTGTTATTACATATTTCGGTGTAAATACGCCTTTTTTTTGTCATCAAAGTTGGTATAAATACCAGCACTAATCTTTTGTCATCACTTCTTCTTTTTTAATCTATTGAATAAATCAACACGCATTTTGTAAAAAATTAAAAGTTTCTGTGAAATAAAGCAAAGTTATAACAAAAGACAACGGCGATAATTTTGTATTTGTGTGAACGAGTCAGCAGCCCTTAACCAAGGAAGATACGAGTTATAAATATCATTCCAACCGACGTTTGAGAACGATAGTCAAGCCGTCAGCCAGTGGCCCAACCGCTTATACTCCCAGGCAATTGGTCACCAAAACATCTGGTCTTTTGACCTCAAGGAATACTTACAAAATATAAGTATAGTCCAAAGGGAAAATTAATAACAGCAAGGTAAAACACAAGTTGGTGTAAAACAGGTGTGTACATTTTGAAATTAAATTATATGTACTGTAAAGGGAGACAGCGACTATTCAAAATTAAAGTGTGTCTCAACCAATTTGTGGCTCGATAAATTTTGAGGTTAAAATCGGTTACATAATAAATAACGTGGTTTAAATTATAAAAAGTGCCATTTATTTCGTCCCGTTAACTTTTCAATTTGTTGTAATTTTTTTCATTGGAAGTTTCTGGCTATTCGTTTTTTCATTGGAAATTTGTAGCTCTTTCGTGACAAACTTAATTTTTACGACAAATTTGTGCTGCTACTCATTTTTCATTGGAAATTTGTAGCTCTTTCGTGACAAACAGATTTTTACAAGAAACTTGTGTCGCTATTAGTTTTTCTTTCGAATCTTGTTGCTGTTCGTCTCTCATTTAAATTTTTTGGTTTTTTCGTGGCAAATATATATTTTTGCGGAATAACTTTTGTTGCTGTTCGTTTCTCATTTAAATTTTTTGGTTTTTTCGTGGCAAATATATATTTTTGCGGAATAACTTTTGTAGCTGTTTTTTTCACATTGGAATTTTTTGAGATACAAAATTTTTTTGAGAAGACAACTTTAATATTGGTGTCTCATTGGAAAGTTTTGAATTTTTTCGTGACAACGAGTCTTACTACGGATTTTTTTGCGGTTATTGTTTGCCCTTTTTCCTTTATATTTGGTTATAATTTATCAATATGTCGGCTCTGGATAAATACATGAAGGCAGCAGACGAAGTTATCGGAATCGAGCCGATGCTTCAAGACGAAGATCTGTCCATGTATTCCAGTGAGGCCTTAGAATTTGAAAAAAGTGAACTAAGTAAAGCATGGGCAAAATATAAGAAGCTTTATGAAGAGTGTTCCGTAGACACTATAGAAAAGAAAAAAGATACAATTGCGGTTCAGACAAAACATCCTCAGGTCCGAAAAACATACATTCGTTGCATAAATATACTTTCAAAGGCTAGGAAAGAATTGCCGAAAGAAAAGCTTGAAATATCTGATGCAGTGGTTCCCAACCAATGTTCTATGCCAGTACCTCCATGTGACACTGGAGTTTTTCATGGGGATTATGTATCGTGGCCCACATTTCGGGATATGTTTACTGCAATTTTCATAAACAATTCAAGGCTTAGCAACGTAGAAAGATTATATTATTTATTTCGGAAAACTGATGGCGAGGCCAGGGATATAAACCGAAATATTGCCTTAACGGCTAAAAATTTTGAAATTGCGTGGAACAATTTACAATGTCAATATGAGAATTAGCGTGTTTTAGTGAATTCCCAGTTGAAACTTCTTTTTAATTTAATTCCTTGCCAAAAGGAATCAGGTCAAGAAGTGAAGAGACTCCAACGAGAGATAAACAACTGCATGTCGGTCCTCAAATTATACGACATTGACATAGAGTCATGGGATCCGATTTTCGTGTTTCAGTGTTCATCTCGTTTATCGGAAAGAACTTTAAATCTTTGAGAACAATCTGTAAAAAATAAAACAGAGATTCCCCAATGGGAGGAATTAAATAATTTTCTAACTGACAGATTTCATGCCTTGGAAAGTGTTTCTGACATTATTACCACTAATAATAAGTGGTTCAGCAGTTCTCAAACAGTTTCTCATAAGAACAATCAGCTTTCCCAAAATTTTAAACGGTCGAAGACCCACCATACAAAAGTCGATATACCACAATGCAAGTTATGCAAAGATGCTCACACAATTAGTTCTTGTCGAAAATTTTTGGACATGGATCACAGAAGCCGTGTTTCAACTTTAAAGAAATTTAGATATTGTTTCAATTGTCTCACTATTGGCCATATGTATGGAGATTGCCCAATTCAAAAGGGATGTGGTCGTTGCAGTAAAAAGCATCATACCTTGATGCATATAGAATTACAAAAACCATATAGTCAAAAAAAAACAGACCAAATAACACAACTCAAGTTGATAATAAAAAACAATATTCGAATAAAATACAGTCCACTGAAAAAGATAGTTCATTTGAGGTTGTTCAATCACACCATACAACAGTGACGAGAAATGTTATGTTGGCTACAGCTTGGGTCAATATTATTTATTGTGGTTCGACCTATAAAGTGCGTGCTTTAATAGACCCTTGCTCGGATGAGAGTTTCGTATCTGAAAAAATACAAAAGCTATTGAAATTGCACACTGTCCCTATTTCAGCTGAAGTTTCTGGCGGTGAAGTTATTAGTACAGTTAATAGAATGGCGTCTTTTGTAATTGTTTCTCTTTCGAACTCCGATTATGCTCTTAATGTTGAAGCTTTGGTTGTGGCCCAAGTAACTGACAATATTCCTACGCATTCTTTTATGCCGAAAGAGGGCACTGAGTTACCAAAACTAAATTATGCAGACCCAGATTTTTATAAAAGTGGTCAAATTGATATTTTACTGGGGGGAGATGTGTATCCGTCTATTCTTCTGAGTGGAGTCCAGCATGGAGTTTTTGGGTGGCTTGTAGCTCAGGAAACATTTTTTGGATGGATCGTCACTGGCCCAGCACCAAGTAAAGTCCATTCTAAGTTTGTTAGATTATCGCATTTAACGAAAGTCTCTATTGATGAGCAGATGTCAAAATTTTGGGAGCTAGAAGAGGTTTCTCGTAAGCAAATATTATCTGAAGATGATAAAAGGTGTGAAGAAATTTATCGTTCTACTACAGTGAGGAATAAAGATGGGAGATATACTGTTGCTCTGCCCTTCAAAACTAATTGTCCTTCACTTGGCCCAAATAGAAACATTGCATTACGTCAATTTTTAAGAAATGAGAAGTCATTGGCGCGTAGACCAGAATATAAGACTCAATACGATGAGGTCATAAAAGAATATTTAACGTTAGGTCATATGGAAGCAGTTGAAGATTTTTCATGTGGTCCAAATTATTATTTACCTCACCACGGAGTTTTTAAACCAGAGAGAACAACTACAAAGTTGAGAGTCGTTTTTAATGCATCAAGTGCATCTTCTAATGGGCAAAGTCTTAATGACATTTTACACGTAGGCCCTATTTTGCAGAACGACTTAGTGTCTTTGATACTCAAATGGCGATTTTTTGAAATAGTTTTCAATGCGGATATTTCAAAAATGTATAGGCAAATCCTCATTAAGCCTGATCATGTGCCTTTTCAAAGGATTGTTTTTCGTGGTTCTGAAAATGATAAAATTCAAGATTTTCAGCTAAAAACAGTCACATTCGGGGTAAACTGTGCACCATACTTGGCTCTTAGAACCCTTTTACAGTTGGCTGACGATGAAAAGCAACGTTTCCCGGATCAACTATTCACGGATCAACTATTCTTCGTGATTCTATGTATGTTGATGATGCTCTTGTTGGCGCTCATACCTTGGAGGATGCTTTAGTTGCTCGTGATCAGCTGATTGGTATTTTAAAAACCGCGGGATTCGAGTTACGAAAATGGACCTCGAACTCGAAGGTAGTTCTACAAGACCTACCGCCTGAACACCTCTTAAACTCTTCATTTCTACGCCTTGATGATAAGCGCACAGCAAAAACGCTTGGCGTACGTTGGAATGCAGCAAGGGATGAATTTTATTTTGTCACGGAGAAGATTCAGTTAAAAGCATCTTATACGAAGAGAGAAGTATTGTCATTAATTGCTCGATTGTTTGACCCAGCAGGATGGCTTGCACCAGTTATTATAACCGCAAAAATTCTTATGCAGCAAATGTGGCTCGATAAAATCGAGTGGGATGATGCAATCAAACCCGTAGCTTTGCATAATTGGCAGCTTTTTGTCTCGAATTATCAAAATGTTGATACGATTACCATTCCACGATGGATAAGATATTCTCCCGACTATAATATTGAATTTCACGGTTTCTGTGACTCGTCAGAGTTGGCTTATGCGGCGACATTATATGTAAGGGTTCAAATAGGAGAGCGGTTTTTCTCCAATATTCTTGTGGCAAAAACAAAGGTGTCTCCTGTTAAAAAGCCATCTTTGCCCCGGTTAGAATTGTGTGGTGCGGTACTGTTATCAAATCTAGTTGACAGCATTAGGCCCCAGTTAAATCTGAAAACGTTCTCTCTTTATTTATGGTCAGATTCAACAATTGTTCTAGCATTGCTTAAAAGGCCACCCTGCACTTGGAAAACATTTGTTGCTAATAGAGTCTCCACTATATTGGAAAGGTAGGAAACGCAAATTGGTTTCATGTTTCATCTAAGGATAATCCCGCCGATCTAGCAACCCGGGTGAGGACTCCTTCGGAGCTTAAGAGTTCTAACCTTTGGTGGCATGGTCCTGAATGGCTGAAAGCTGAAAAATCATTGCGGCCGGCAGGCCCATGTGAATTTGAAACTTCAATAGAGTCTAAAAGTGTACAAGCTCATATTTCTAGATCGTCGGATAGAGAAGACATTTTAACTTGTTTCTCATGCTTGTTAACGGCTATTCACGTCATTGCATATAGCTTCAGGTTTATCAATACGGCTAGCAAAATCAGACGCAAAGGCGCACACTATGGACTTTGAAAATTTCGGCCCAAGAATTGACGTTAGTCAGAAATCGTTTATTTTCATTGTCCCAACAGATGCATTTTCCGAAAGAACTCAACTGCTTGTCAAAAAAGGAGAAACTTCACTCGCGTAGCCCGTTATTAACGCTTATGCCATTTTTAGACCCAAACAATATTATTCGTGCAAATGGGCGTCTCGGTTCTACAAAATGTTTGTCCTATAACGAGCGACATCCCATTATACTCGCATATGGCTGTAGGTTAGCTCGTTTATACGTAGAATTCATCCACAAGTTAGTACATCATGGTGGGCCTCGGTTAGTACTTAATACCGTTCGACAAGAATGCTGGATTTTAAAAGTTAAAAATCTTGTTAAGACAGTCATCCACAATTGTAAGATCTGTATCTTATATCAAAAAAAAAATGCAAGGACAGATTATGGCTGCTCTACCGGTAGAGAGAACGAGTTTAAGTCGCCCCTTTACGAATACTGGCGTCTATTTTGCTGGCCCATTCGAAATTAAGAGTTTTACGGGCCGATACTGCAAAATCACCAAGGGATATGTTTGTCTGTTCGTCTGTTTTTCAACGAAAGCCATCCATTTGGAAGCCGTCGGTGACTTGTCGACCCCCGCCTTTATGGCAGCGTTAGCTCGGTTCGTTTCTCGTCGTGGTTGTCCTAGTAAGATTTTCTCAGATAATGGCAGAAATTTAGTTGGCGCAGCTAGAAAAATTGATGAGAACTTCGACAAGCATGTGAAAGATCTACATCATTGCGCTGTCTCAAAATATTGTCATCAGCAGCTGTCATGGCATTTTATACCGGCAGCCGCCCCCCACATGGGTGGTCTCTGGGAGGCCGGTGTTAAAAGCTGCAAGATGCATTTGAAAAAAATGTCTGGTCAACTCAAGTATACCTTCGAAGAATTTTCAACCTTGTTAGCTACCATCGAGGCCTGCCTAAATTCCCGTCCGTTGAGCCCTCTCTCAGAAAGTGTAACTGAAGAGTTGGCTCTAACCCCAGGGCATTTTCTCATCGGCACGACAATATTGGATCCAGCGGAACCCGCAGAATTACAGTCGTCTGAGAGTATACTCAACCAATGAAGGAAAGTTAAAGACATGCAACACGAATTTTGTCGACGCTGGAAAGAAGAATATTTAAAAGAGCTACACAAACGTAATAAATGGAAATTTCCTCAACTCGATATTCAAGAAAATGACCTGGTGGTCCTGAAAAATGAACCTGTTACCCCTTCCGAATGGCGTTTAGGGCGTGTGATAAAGGTCTATCGAGGTACTGACAATAAGGTCCGCGCATTTTATACCGGCAGTCGCCCCCCACATGGGTGGTCTCTGGGAGGCCGGTGTTAAAAGCTGCAAGATGCATTTGAAAAAAATGTCTGGTCAACTCAAGTATACCTTCGAAGAATTTTCAACCTTGTTAGCTACCATCGAGGCCTGCCTAAATTCCCGTCCATTGAGCCCTCTCTCAGAAAGTGTAACTGAAGAGTTGGCTCTAACCCCAGGGCATTTTCTCATCGGCACGACAATATTGGCTCCAGCGGAACCCGCAGAATTACAGTCGTCTGAGAGTATACTCAACCGATGGAGGAAAGTTAAAGCCATGCAACACGAATTTTGTCGACGCTGGAAAGAGGAATATTTAAAAGAGCTACACAAACGTAATAAATGGAAATTTCCTCAACTCGATATTCAAGAAAATGACATGGTGGTCCTGAAAAATGAACTGTTACCCCTTCCGAATGGCGTTTAGGGCGTGTGATAAAGGTCTATCGAGGTACTGACAATAAGGTCCGCGTAGCCGACTTGAAAACTCAAAATGGACTAATTAGTTGACCGATCCACAAATTGGTCCTTTTACCACGCAGTTCTGTATGATAATGTATTTCAACGCCTTCCTTGCCCATAAATTAATTCATGTAGTTCAGTTTAAATTTTTTTTTTATATACGCCAACTAATCTATCGATTGTATTCTCCAATTCTAGCTCCTCCCTATGTTCGACGGACTTTTCAACGCAAATTACGGTTATCCGCTCTGCAACTGTCTCCACGCCATCCGCCAGTGCACCCGATACCTGGTCATGGACACCGAAGACAAGCTGAGAGCAGTGGCCCATCACGGACTGTGCTCAAATTGCCTAGCGCAGTCCCATTAAAGAACCAGCTGCACGAGCCGCGCACGTTGTCGCCGTTGCGTGCAGGACCATAATACCACCTTACACCCCTTACCAGCTGGGAAGATCTGGTTTCAAATGACGGCTCAAGTTAGAGTTCTTTGCTTCCCAGGTGGTCGACTGACCGAAACGCGGCTCGCTATGGACCCAAATGCCGCCAGGTCATCGATATCAGCAGATTGGGCTAAACGTCTGCGATGCGTGGTACACCGTGGTCGCACCACTCTCACTATCCACCACCGTCGCATTGAAGGAAAGAAGATCGACGTCGAATGTGTGGTAGAAGAAAAGTCGTACGGACGCAGCCCCTCCTTCCGTATCGATATCGACCAAGAAATACTCAACGAAATAGCCATTGATGCTGACAAATGGTGGTTTGAGAACTACTACGTGTTCATGGTGCTAGGTGCCGACGTCATGAAAAGGTTGCTGATCGGACCTGCTACTAGCCGACCCGGCAACATCTATTGTCAGGAGACTATATTCGGCCGCTGTTATTTCGGAGAAGAAAAAATTCAAGACTAGTGGCTCATTATTTTTAATATTTAACTCTTTAAAACTGTTGACTGAATTACTATTTTCATTTATAATTAATTTTTTTTTTATATACTTGTCAATTATCTTTGAATTGTCATTCTTATATATTTTTATTTTTTATTTTTCACAAAGGCATTGTTATATTCTTTCATTTCATATACATATATTGAACTTTGATTTTTTACTATGTTATTTATATGTTTGTTGCACTAGTTGTGCAAGGCGGGCGGTATGTTTGCGTTGCGCACGCGTAATTCAACGCAACGTTATGACTACGCGTGCGTTGTGTTGGGTTACGCGTGCGTCGCGTTGTTACGCATACGCAAGATATCTTGTCACTACACATTTCCTTGCCGATAGTTTATCCGTGTGTAAACGCGAACGCATGACAGCACTATCGGTAAGTGTGGTGTATGACAAGATATCTTGTTATTACATATTTCGGTGTAAATACGCCTTTTTTTTTGTCATCAAAGTTGGTATAAATACCAGCACTATTCTTTTGTCATCACTTCTTCTTTTTTAATCTATTGAATAAATCAACACGCATTTTGTAAAAAATTAAAAGTTTCTGTGAAATAAAGCAAAGTTATAACAAAAGACAACGGTGATAATTTTGTATTTGTGTGAACGAGTCAGCAGCCCTTAACCAAGGAAGATACGAGTTATAAATATCATTCCAACAGACGTTTGAGAACGATAGTCAAGCCGTCAGCCAGTGGCCCAACCGCTTATACTCCCAGGCAATTGGTCACCAAAACACAGCCCAATTACGAATATTCTCAAGGAATTTCTTTCTCACGGAAAATACTTTTCTCGAGAAAAAATCCTCCAATTATAAATTCAGCGTGAACAAAAAAATTAATAAGTGGCATCATCGAATTTCGAAGCCAGTTGTTTTGCTTATTGACAATTAATTTTCTATTTTTTTTTGTGTGTGCAAACGAAAATAAATTTATTTTAAAGAAAAATTAAATAAAAAATGAATAGCATAGCTATGATGCGAGCACTCGTGGAGGAAATTGGTATTGTAGAACAACAACAACGAAATGGCTAAAGGATTGCTAGAAGTCAATTGCGGGCTGAATCTATGGAAAACACATTCCATGCCTGAATTGGCTCTCATTAAACTTAACAAAAGTTGAAGTTTGGCTTTATTTGTGGTCTTCAGCCTACAAGATTAATAGAATATTAATTTTTTTATTTAAATTTTTTTTATTAAAATACTTCCTACATTTTTATGTAAACTCCCGTCTGTTTTGCAAGGGAAATTTTTTGAGGGAATAAACCAAATTCAAGTGCATTGAGAATAACTACATTTTTCCCCTCGAATTTTTTTCCGAAGGAATTTTTATTCATAATAGGGGAAAAGGGAGAAGTGAGAAATTTAATATTCCTTGAATTAATAATCATTGAATTAATAAATATTAATAATGAATATGTGAATTTATTTAAGTTTTCTTACGTGATGCATTAAGGTTAAGGTAAAGTCTTAATTATGGGGTTGTGGCTTAAACGTATGCTGCTGAAACCTATGGTAGGGTGGGTTAAGAGGCATAGGTCTTCCACTACACCATGAACACCCAACTACTTTCAGCATTTAAGGTCATAGTAGGGGCACTGTTAGTATCTATGATCTGAATACCATTAATCCAATTTGTTTTTTTTTCTTTATTAATTTCAATGGGAGTCTATAATAATATTTGTGTGTCAAATTGCTATAAGTGAAGACAGGTGGACACGAACTCCGCCTCCCGACTGTAAGCTAGTGACTTAAATGGCTCCCCTTCGTCCTTAGAAAATTTTATTGAATTTACTAAAACCATCGCATGGAAGAAATTGAATCTCATTTGTTTACTTTGTTGCTTTGACAACCATATCCAATCTTTAGTAAACCCCTGTTCATCACAGAGCGAACAATTGCCCAAAATCTAATAAGGATTTGGCGTATGTTTTTTTTCACTGCAAATGCGTACGAATGTCGCATTCGACATTGGAGAAATGGCCATATATAGCTCTGTAACTCCAAAAATAATTCGAATTTTAAAAAATCTTTTTGGGGAATTATTTCTGAAGGATATTAGAAGACATATATGAAAAAAAATCTAAAAAAAAAATTTAAAGAGAGGTCATACCTTAATATAATTTAAAGACACATAAAATTATTAAGAAAGAAAACATTGTTTTACTTATATTGTTTTATTTTTTTGTCTTTTTAATTTATTTAATATTCAGCCTGTTTACGTTGCGCACGCGTAATTCAACGCAACGTTATGACTACGCGTGCGTTGTGTTGGGTTACGCGTGCGTCGCGTTGTTACGCATACGCAAGATATCTTGTCACTATACATTTCCTTGCCGATAGTTTGTCCGTGTGTAAACGCGCACGCATGGCAGCATTATCGGTGTGGTGTATGACAAGATATCTTGTTATTACATATTTCGGTGTAAATACGCCTTTTTTTGTCATCAAAGTTGGTATAAATACCAGCACTAATCTTTTGTCATCACTTCTTCTTTTTTAATCTATTGAATAAATCAACACGCATTTTGTAAAAAATTAAAAATTTCTGTGAAATAAAGCAAAGTTATAACAAAAGACAACGGCGATAATTTTGAATTTGTGTGAACGAGTCAGCAGCCCTTAACCAAGGAAGATACGAGTTATAAATATCATTCCAACCGACGTTTGAGAACGATAGTCAAGCCGTCAGCCAGTGGCCCAACCGCTTATACTCCCAGGCAATTGGTCACCAAAACATCTGGTCCTTTGACCTCAAGGAATACTTACAAAATATAAGTATAGTCCAAAGGGAAAATTAATAACAGCAAGGTAAAACACAAGTTGGTGTAAAACAGGTGTGTACATTTTGAAATTAAATTATATGTACTGTAAAGGGAGACAGCGACTATTCTCGATAGTCGATAAATTTTGAGGTTAAAATCGGTTACATAATTAATAACGTGGTTTAAATTATAACAAGTGCCATTTATTTCGTCCCCTTAACTTTTCAATTTGTTGTAATTTTTTTCATTGGAAGTTTCTGGCTACTCGTTTTTTCATTGGAAATTTGTAGCTCTTTCGTGACAAACTTAATTTTTACGACAAATTTGTGCTGCTACTCATCTTTCATTGGAAATTTGTAGCTCTTTCGTGACAAACAGATTTTTACAAGAAGCTTGTGTCGCTATTAGTTTTTCATTCGAATCTTGTTGCTGTTCGTCTCTCATTTAAATTTTTTGGTTTTTTCGTGGCAAATATATATTTTTGCGGAATAACTTTTGTTGCTGTTTGTTTCTCATTTAAATTTTTTGGTTTTTTCGTGGCAAATATATATTTTTGCGGAATAACTTTTGTTGCCGTTTGTTTCATATTGGAATTTTTTGAGATACAAAATTTTTTTTGAGAAGACAACTTTAATATTGGTGTCTCATTGGAAAGTTTTTTTGCGGTTATTGTTTGCCCTTTTTCCTTTATATTTGGTTATAATTTATCAATATGTCGGCTCTGGATAAATACATGAAGGCAGCAGACGAAGTTATCGGAATCGAGCCGATGCTTCAAGACGAAGATCTGTCCATGTATTCCAGTGAGGCTTTAGAATTTGAAAAAAGTGAACTAAGTAAAGCATGGGCAAAATATAAGAAGCTTTATGAAGAGTGTTCCGTAGACACTATAGAAAAGAAAAAAGATACAATTGCGGTTCAGACAAAACATCCTCAGGTCCGAAAAACATACATTCGTTGCATAAATATACTTTCAAAAGCTAGGAAAGAATTGCCGAAAGAAAAGCTAGAAATATCTGATGCAGTGGTTCCCAACCAATGTTCTATGGCAGTACCTCCATGTGACACTGGAGTTTTTCATGGGATTATGTATCGTGGCCCACATTTCGGGATATGTTTACTGCAATTTTCATAAACAATTCAAGGCTTAGCAACGTAGAAAGATTATATTATTTATTTCGGAAAACTGATGGCGAGGCCAGGGATATAAACCGAAATATTGCCTTAACGGCTAAAAATTTTGAAATTGCGTGGAACAATTTAAAATGTCAATATGAGAATAAGCGTGTTTTAGTGAATTCCCAGTTGAAACTTCTTTTTAATTTAATTCCTTGCCAAAAGGAATCAGGTCAAGAAGTGAAGAGACTCCAACGAGAGATAAACAACTGCATGTCGGTCCTCAAATTATACGACATTGACATAGAGTCATGGGATCCGATTTTCGTGTTTCAGTGTTCATCTCGTTTATCGGAAAGAACTTTAAATCTTTGGGAACAATCTGTAAAAAATAAAACAGAGATTCCCAAATGGGAGGAATTAAATAATTTTCTAACTGACAGATTTCATGCCTTGGAAAGTGTTTCTGACATTATTACCACTAATAATAAGTGGTTCAGCAGTTCTCAAACAGTTTCTCATAAGAACAATCAGCTTTCCCAAAATTTTAAACTGTCGAAGACCAACCATACAAAAGTCGATATACCACAATGCAAGTTATGCAAAGATGCTCACACAATTAGTTCTTGTCGAAAATTTTTGGACATGGATCACAGAAGCCGTGTTTCAACTTTAAAGAAATTTAGATATTGTTTCAATTGTCTCACTATTGGCCATATGTATGGAGATTGCCCAATTCAAAAGGGATGTGGTCGTTGCAGTAAAAAGCATCATACCTTGATGCATATAGAATTACAAAAACCATATAGTCAAAAAAACAGACCAAATAACACAACTCAAGTTGATAATAAAAAACAATATTCGAATAAAATACAGTCCACTGAAAAAGATAATTCATTTGAGGTTGTTCAATCACACCATACAACAGTGACGAGAAATGTTATGTTGGCTACAGCTTGGGTCAATATTATTTATTGTGGTTCGACCTATAAAGTGCGTGCTTTAATAGACCCTTGCTCGGATGAGAGTTTCGTATCTGAAAAAATACAAAAGCTATTGAAATTGCCCACTGTCCCTATTTCAGCTGAAGTTTCTGGCGGTGAAGTTATTAGTACAGTTAATAGAATGGCGTCTTTTGTAATTGTTTCTCTTTCGAACTCCGATTATGCTCTTAATGTTGAAGCTTTGGTTGTGGCCCAAGTAACTGGCAATATTCCTACGCATTCTTTTATGCCGAAAGAGGGCACTGAGTTACCAAAACTAAATTATGCAGACCCAGATTTTTATAAAAGTGGTCAAATTGATATTTTACTGGGGGGAGATGAGTATCCGTCTATTCTTCTGAGTGGAGTCCAGCATGGAGTTTTTGGCTGGCTTGTAGCTCAGGAAACAATTTTTGGATGGATCGTCACTGGCCCAGCATCAAGTAAAGTCCATTCTAAGTTTGTTAGGTTATCGCATTTAACGAAAGTCTCTATTGATGAGCAGATGTCAAAATTTTGGGAGCTAGAAGAGGTTTCTCGTAAGCAAATATTATCTGAAGATGATAAAAGGTGTGAAGAAATTTATCGTTCTACTACAGTGAGGAATAAAGATGGGAGATATACTGTTGCTCTGCCCTTCAAAACAAATTGTCCTTCACTTGGCCCAAATAGAAACATTGCATTACGTCAATTTTTAAGAAATGAGAAGTCATTGGCGCGTAGGCCAGAATATAAGACTCAATACGATGAGGTCATAAAAGAATATTTAACGTTAGGTCATATGGAAGCAGTTGAAGATTTTTCATGTGGTCCAAATTATTATTTACCTCACCACGGAGTTTTTAAACCAGAGAGAACAACTACAAAGTTGAGAGTCGTTTTTAATGCATCAAGTGCATCTTCTAATGGGCAAAGTCTTAATGACATTTTACACGTAGGTCCTATTTTGCAGAACGACTTAGTGTCTTTGATACTCAAATGGCGATTTTTTTAAATAGTTTTCAATGCGGATATTTCAAAAATGTATAGGCAAATCCTCATTAAGCCTGATCATGTGCCTTTTCAAAGGATTGTTTTTCGTGGTTCTGAAAATGATAAAATTCAAGATTTTCAGCTAAAAACAGTCACATTCGGGGTAAACTGTGCACCATACTTGGCTCTTAGAACCCTTTTACAGTTGGCTGACGATGAAAAGCAACGTTTCCCACACGGATCAACTATTCTTCGTGATTCTATGTATGTTGATTATGCTCTTGTTGGCGCTCATACCTTGGAGGATGCTTTAGCTGCTCGTGATCAGCTGAGTAGTATTTTAAAAACCGCGGGATTCGAGTTACGAAAATGGACCTCGAACTCGAAGGTAGTTCTACAAGACCTACCGCCTGAACACCTGTTAAACTCTTCATTTCTACGCCTTGATGATAAGAGCACAGCAAAAACGCTGTGCTCTGAATTTTATTTTGTCACGGAGAAGATTCAGTTAAAAGCATCTTATACGAAGAGAGAAGTATTGTCGTTAATTGCTCGATTGTTTGACCCAGCAGGATGGCTTGCACCAGTTATTATAACCGCAAAAATTCTTATGCAGCAAATGTGGCTCGATAAAATCGAGTGGGATGATGCAATCAAACCCGTAGCTTTGCATAATTGGCAGCTTTTTGTCTCGAATTATCAAAATCTTGATACGATTACCATTCCACGATGGATAAGATATTCTCCCGACTATAATATTGAATTTCACAGTTTCTGTGCCTCGTCAGAGTCGGCTTATGCGGCGACATTATATGTAAGGGTTCAAATAGGAGAGCGGTTTTTCTCCAATCTTCTTGTGGCAAAAACAAAGGTGTCTCCTGTTAAAAAGCCATCTTTGCCCCGGTTAGAATTGTGTGGTGCGGTACTGTTATCAAATCTAGTTGACAGCATTAGGCCCCAGTTAAATCTGAAAACGTTCTCTCTTTATTTATGGTCAGATTCAACAATTGTTCTAGCATTGCTTAAAAGGCCACCCTGCACTTGGAAAACATTTGTTGCTAATAGAGTCGCCACTATATTGGAAAAGGTAGGAAACGCAAATTGGTTTCATGTTTCATCTAAGGATAATCCCGCCGATCTAGCAACCCGGGTGAGGACTCCTTCGGAGCTTAAGAGTTCTAACCTTTGGTGGCATGGTCCTGAATGGCTGAAAGCTGAAAAATCATTGTGGCCGGCAGGCCCATGTGAATTTGAAACTTCAATAGAGTCTAAAAGTGTACAAGCTCATATTTCTAGATCGTCGGATAGAGAAGACATTTTAACTTGTTTCTCATGCTTGTCAAGGGCTATTCACGTCATTGCATATATCTTCAGGTTTATTAATACGGCTAGCAAAATCAGACGCAAAGGAGCACACTATGGACTTTGAAAATTTCGGCCCAAGAATTGACGTTAGTCAGAAATCGTTTATTTTCATTGTCCCAACAGATGCATTTTCCGAAAGAACTCAACTGCTTGTCAAAAAAGGAGAAACTTCACTCGCGTAGCCCGTTATTAACGCTTATGCCATTTTTAGACCCAAACAACATTATTCGTGCAAATGGGCGTCTCGGTTCTACAAAATGCTTGTCCTATAACGAGCGACATCCCATTATACTCGCATATGGCTGTAGGTTAGCTCGTTTATACGTAGAATTCATCCACAAGTTAGTACATCATGGTTAGTACTTAATACCGTTCGACAAGAATGCTGGATTTTAAAAGTTAAAAATCTTGTTAAGACAGTCATCCACAATTGTAAGATATGTATCTTATATCAAAAAAAAAAAAAAATGCAAGGACAGATTATGGCTGCTCTACCGGTAGAGGGAACGAGTTTAAGTCGCCCCTTTACGAATACTGGCGTCGATTTTGCTGGCCCATTCGAAATTAAGAATTTTACGGGCCGATACTGCAAAATCACCAAGGGATATGTTTGTCTGTTCGTCTGTTTTTCAACGAAAGCCATCCATTTGGAACCCGTCGGTGACTTGTCGACCCCCGCCTTTATGGCAGCGTTAGCTCGGTTCGTTTCTCGTCGTGGTTGTCCTAGTAAGATTTTCTCAGATAATGGCAGAAATTTCGTTGGCGCAGCTAGAAAAATTGATGAGAACTTCGACAAGCATGTGAAAGATCTACATCATTGCGCTGTCTCAAAATATTGTCATCAGCAGCTTACATGGCATTTTATACCGGCAGCCGCCCCCCACATGGGTGGTCTCTGGGAGGCCGGTGTTAAAAGCTGCAAGATGCATTTGAAAAAATGTCTGGTCAACTCAAGTATACCTTCGAAGAATTTTCAACCTTGTTAGCTACCATCGAGGCCTGCCTAAATTCCCGTCCGTTGAGCCCTCTCTCAGAAAGTGTAACTGAAGAGTTGGCTCTAACCCCAGGGTATTTTCTCATCGGCACGACAATATTGGATCCAGCGGAACCCGCAGAATTACAGTCGTCTGAGAGTATACTCAACCGATGGAGGAAAGTTAAAGCCATGCAACACGAATTTTGTCGACGCTGGAAAGAAGAATATTTAAAAGAGCTACACAAACGTAATAAATGGAAATTTCCTCAACTCGATATTCAAGAAAATGACCTGGTGGTCCTGAAAAATGAACTGTTACCCCTTCCGAATGGCGTTTAGGGCGTGTGATAAAGGTCTATCGAGGTACTGACAATAAGGTCCGCGTAGCCGACTTGAAAACTCAAAATGGACTAATTAGTTGACCGATCCACAAATTGGTCCTTTTGCCACGCAGTTCTGTATGATAATGTATTTCAACGCCTTCCTTGCCCATAAATTAATTCATGTAGTTCAGTTTAAATTTTTTTTTTATATACGCCAACTAATCTATCGATTGTATTCTCCAATTCTAGCTCCTCCCTATGTTCGACGGACTTTTCAACGCAAATTACGGTTATCCGCTCTGCAACTGTCTCCACGCCATCCGTCAGTGCACCCGATACCTGGTCATGGACACCGAAGACAAGCTGAGAGCAGTGGCCCATCACGGACTGTGCTCAAATTGCCTAGCGCAGTCCCATTAAAGAACCAGCTGCACGAGCCGCATACGTTGTCGCCGTTGCGTGCAGGACCATAATACCACCTTACACCCCTTACCAGCTGGGAAGATCTGGTTTCAAATGACGGCTCAAGTTAGAGTTCTTTGCTTCCCAGGTGGTCGACTGACCGAAACGCGGCTCGCTATGGACCCAAATGCCGCCAGGTCATCGATATCAGCAGATTGGGCTAAACGTCTGCGATGCGTGGTACATCGTGGTCGCACCACTCTCACTATCCACCACCGTCGCATTGAAGGAAAGAAGATCGACGTCGAATGTGTGGTAGAAGAAAAGTCGTACGGACGCAGCCCCTCCTTCCGTATCGATATCGACCAAGAAATACTCAACGAAATAGCCATTGATGCTGACAAATGGTGGTTTGAGAACTACTACGTGTTCATGGTGCTAGGTGCCGACGTCATGAAAAGGTTGCTGATCGGACCTGCTACTAGCCGACCCGGCAACATCTATTGTCACGAGACTATATTCGGCCGCTGTTATTTCGGAGAAGAAAAAATTCAAGACTAGTGGCTCATTATTTTTAATATTTAACTCTTTAAAACTGTTGACTGAATTACTATTTTCATTTATAATTAATTTTTTTTTTATATACTTGTCAATTATCTTTGAATTGTCATTCTTATATATTTTTATTTTTTATTTTTCACAAAGGCATTGTTATATTCTTTCATTTCATATACATATATTGAACTTTGATTTTTTACTATGTTATTTATATGTTTGTTGCACTAGTTGTGCAAGGCGGGCGGTATGTTTGCGTTGCGCACGCGTAATTCAACGCAACGTTATGACTACGCGTGCGTTGTGTTGGGTTACGCGTGCGTCGCGTTGTTACGCATACGCAAGATATCTTGTCACTACACATTTCCTTGCCGATAGTTTATCCGTGTGTAAACGCGAACGCATGACAGCACTATCGGTAAGTGTGGTGTATGACAAGATATCTTGTTATTACATATTTCGGTGTAAATACGCCTTTTTTTTTGTCATCAAAGTTGGTATAAATACCAGCACTATTCTTTTGTCATCACTTCTTCTTTTTTAATCTATTGAATAAATCAACACGCATTTTGTAAAAAATTAAAAGTTTCTGTGAAATAAAGCAAAGTTATAACAAAAGACAACGGTGATAATTTTGTATTTGTGTGAACGAGTCAGCAGCTCTTAACCAAGGAAGATACGAGTTATAAATATCATTCCAACAGACGTTTGAGAACGATAGTCAAGCCGTCAGCCAGTGGCCCAACCGCTTATACTCCCAGGCAATTGGTCACCAAAACACAGCCCAATTACGAATATTCTCAAGGAATTTCTTTCTCACGGAAAATACTTTTCTCGAGAAAAAATCCTCCAATTATAAATTCAGCGTGAACAAAAAAATTAATAAGTGGCATCATCGAATTTCGAAGCCAGTTGTTTTGCTTATTGACAATTAATTTTCTATTTTTTTTTTGTGTGTGCAAACGAAAATAAATTTATTTTAAAGAAAAATTAAATAAAAAATGAATAGCATAGCTATGATGCGAGCACTCGTGGAGGAAATTGGTATTGTAGAACAACAACAACGAAATGGCTAAAGGATTGCTAGAAGTCAATTGCGGGCTGAATCTATGGAAAACACATTCAATGCCTGAATTGGCTCTCATTAAACTTAACAAAAGTTGAAGTTTGGCTTTATTTGTGGTCTTCAGCCTACAAGATTAATAGAATATTAATTTTTTTATTTAAATTTTTTTTATTAAAATACTTCTTACATTTTTATGTAAACTCCCGTCTGTTTTGCAAGGGAAATTTTTTGAGGGAATAAACCAAATTCAAGTGCATTGAGAATAACTACATTTTTCCCCTCGAATTTTTTTCCGAAGGAATTTTTATTCATAATAGGGGAAAAGGGAGAAGTGAGAAATTTAATATTCCTTGAATTAATAATCATTGAATTAATAAATATTAATAATGAATATGTGAATTTATTTAAGTTTTCTTACGTGATGCATTAAGGTTAAGGTAAAGTCTTAATTATGGGGTTGTGGCTTAAACGTATGCCGCTGAAACCTATGGTAGGGTGGGTTAAGAGGCATAGGTCTTCCACTACACCATGAACACCCAACTACTTTCAGCATTTAAGGTCATAGTAGGGGCACTGTTAGTATCTATGATCTGAATATCATTAATCCAATTTGTTTTTTTTTTTTCTTTATTAATTTCAATGGGAGTCTATAATAATATTTGTGTGTCAAATTGCTATAAGTGAAGATAGGTGGACACGAACTCCGCCTCCCGACTGTAAGCTAGTGACTTAAATGGCTCCCCCTCGTCCTTAGAAAATTTTATTGAATTTACTAAAACCATCGCATGGAAGAAATTGAATCTCATTTGTTTACTTTGTTGCTTTGACAACCATATCCAATCTTTAGTAAACCCCTGTTCATCACAGAGCGAACAATTGCCCAAAATCTAATAAGGATTTGGCGTATGTTTTTTTTTCACTGCAAATGCGTACGAATGTCGCATTCGACATTGGAGAAATGGCCATATATAGCTCTGTAACTCCAAAAATAATTCGAATTTTAAAAATTCTTTTTGGGGAATTATTTCTGAAGGATATTAGAAGACATATATGAAAAAAAAATCTAAAAAAAAATTTAAAGAGAGGTCATACCTTAATATAATTTAAAGACACATAAAATTATTAAGAAAGAAAACATTGTTTTACAATTTATATTGTCTTTTTAATTTATTTAATATTCAGCCTGTTTACGTTGCGCACGCGTAATTCAACGCAACGTTATGACTACGCGTGCGTTGTGTTGGGTTACGCGTGCGTCGCGTTGTTACGCATACGCAAGATATCTTGTCACTATACATTTCCTTGCCGATAGTTTGTCCGTGTGTAAACGCGTACGCATGGCAGCATTATCGGTGTGGTGTATGACAAGATATCTTGTTATTACATATTTCGGTGTAAATACGCCTTTTTTTTGTCATCAAAGTTGGTATAAATACCAGCACTAATCTTTTGTCATCACTTCTTCTTTTTTAATCTTTTGAATAAATCAACACGCAGTTTGTAAAAAATTAAAAGTTTCTGTGAAATAAAGCAAAGTTATAACAAAAGACAACGGCGATAATTTTGAATTTGTGTGAACGAGTCAGCAGCCCTTAACCAAGGAAGATACGAGTTATAAATATCATTCCAACCGACGTTTGAGAACGATAGTCAAGCCGTCAGCCAGTGGCCCAACCGCTTATACTCCCAGGCAATTGGTCACCAAAACATCTGGTCCTTTGACCTCAAGGAATACTTACAAAATATAAGTATAGTCCAAAGGGAAAATTAATAACAGCAAGGTAAAACACAAGTTGGTGTAAAACAGGTGTGTACATTTTGAAATTAAATTATATGTACTGAAAAGGGAGACAGCGACTATTCTCGATAGTCGATAAATTTTGAGGTTAAAATCGGTTACATAATTAATAACGTGGTTTAAATTATAACAAGTGCCATTTATTTCGTCCCGTTAACTTTTCAATTTGTTGTAATTTTTTTCATTGGAAGTTTCTGGCTACTCGTTTTTTCATTGGAAATTTGTAGCTCTTTCGTGACAAACTTAATTTTTACGACAAATTTGTGCTGCTACTCATCTTTCATTGGAAATTTGTAGCTCTTTCGTGACAAACAGATTTTTACAAGAAGCTTGTGTCGCTATTAGTTTTTCATTCGAATCTTGTTGCTGTTCGTCTCTCATTTAAATTTTTTGGTTTTTTCGTGGCAAATATATATTTTTGCGGAATAACTTTTGTTGCTGTTTGTTTCTCATTTAAATTTTTTGGTTTTTTCGTGGCAAATATATATTTTTGCGGAATAACTTTTGTTGCCGTTTGTTTCATATTGGAATTTTTTGAGATACAAAATTTTTTTTGAGAAGACAACTTTAATATTGGTGTCTCATTGGAAAGTTTTTTTGCGGTTATTGTTTGCCCTTTTTCCTTTATATTTGGTTATAATTTATCAATATGTCGGCTCTGGATAAATACATGAAGGCAGCAGACGAAGTTATCGGAATCGAGCCGATGCTTCAAGACGAAGATCTGTCCATGTATTCCAGTGAGGCTTTAGAATTTGAAAAAAGTGAACTAAGTAAAGCATGGGCAAAATATAAGAAGCTTTATGAAGAGTGTTCCGTAGACACTATAGAAAAGAAAAAAGATACAATTGCGGTTCAGACAAAACATCCTCAGGTCCGAAAAACATACATTCGTTGCATAAATATACTTTCAAAAGCTAGGAAAGAATTGCCGAAAGAAAAGCTAGAAATATCTGATGCAGTGGTTCCCAACCAATGTTCTATGGCAGTACCTCCATGTGACACTGGAGTTTTTCATGGGATTATGTATCGTGGCCCACATTTCGGGATATGTTTACTGCAATTTTCATAAACAATTCAAGGCTTAGCAACGTAGAAAGATTATATTATTTATTTCGGAAAACTGATGGCGAGGCCAGGGATATAAACCGAAATATTGCCTTAACGGCTAAAAATTTTGAAATTGCGTGGAACAATTTAAAATGTCAATATGAGAATAAGCGTGTTTTAGTGAATTCCCAGTTGAAACTTCTTTTTAATTTAATTCCTTGCCAAAAGGAATCAGGTCAAGAAGTGAAGAGACTCCAACGAGAGATAAACAACTGCATGTCGGTCCTCAAATTATACGACATTGACATAGAGTCATGGGATCCGATTTTCGTGTTTCAGTGTTCATCTCGTTTATCGGAAAGAACTTTAAATCTCTGGGAACAATCTGTAAAAAATAAAACAGAGATTCCCAAATGGGAGGAATTAAATAATTTTCTAACTGACAGATTTCATGCCTTGGAAAGTGTTTCTGACATTATTACCACTAATAATAAGTGGTTCAGCAGTTCTCAAACAGTTTCTCATAAGAACAATCAGCTTTCCCAAAATTTTAAACTGTCGAAGACCCACCATACAAAAGTCGATATACCACAATGCAAGTTATGCAAAGATGCTCACACAATTAGTTCTTGTCGAAAATTTTTGGACATGGATCACAGAAGCCGTGTTTCAACTTTAAAGAAATTTAGATATTGTTTCAATTGTCTCACTATTGGCCATATGTATGGAGATTGCCCAATTCAAAAGGGATGTGGTCGTTGCAGTAAAAAGCATCATACCTTGATGCATATAGAATTACAAAAACCATATAGTCAAAAAAACAGACCAAATAACACAACTCAAGTTGATAATAAAAACCAATATTCGAATAAAATACAGTCCACTGAAAAAGATAATTCATTTGAGGTTGTTCAATCACACCATACAACAGTGACGAGAAATGTTATGTTGGCTACAGCTTGGGTCAATATTATTTATTGTGGTTCGACCTATAAAGTGCGTGCTTTAATAGACCCTTGCTCGGATGAGAGTTTCGTATCTGAAAAAATACAAAAGCTATTGAAATTGCCCACTGTCCCTATTTCAGCTGAAGTTTCTGGCGGTGAAGTTATTAGTACAGTTAATAGAATGGCGTCTTTTGTAATTGTTTCTCTTTCGAACTCCGATTATGCTCTTAATGTTGAAGCTTTGGTTGTGGCCCAAGTAACTGGCAATATTCCTACGCATTCTTTTATGCCGAAAGAGGGCACTGAGTTACCAAAACTAAATTATGCAGACCCAGATTTTTATAAAAGTGGTCAAATTGATATTTTACTGGGGGGAGATGAGTATCCGTCTATTCTTCTGAGTGGAGTCCAGCATGGAGTTTTTGGCTGGCTTGTAGCTCAGGAAACAATTTTTGGATGGATCGTCACTGGCCCAGCATCAAGTAAAGTCCATTCTAAGTTTGTTAGGTTATCGCATTTAACGAAAGTCTCTATTGATGAGCAGATGTCAAAATTTTGGGAGCTAGAAGAGGTTTCTCGTAAGCAAATATTATCTGAAGATGATAAAAGGTGTGAAGAAATTTATCGTTCTACTACAGTGAGGAATAAAGATGGGAGATATACTGTTGCTCTGCCCTTCAAAACAAATTGTCCTTCACTTGGCCCAAATAGAAACATTGCATTACGTCAATTTTTAAGAAATGAGAAGTCATTGGCGCGTAGGCCAGAATATAAGACTCAATACGATGAGGTCATAAAAGAATATTTAACGTTAGGTCATATGGAAGCAGTTGAAGATTTTTCATGTGGTCCAAATTATTATTTACCTCACCACGGAGTTTTTAAACCAGAGAGAACAACTACAAAGTTGAGAGTCGTTTTTAATGCATCAAGTGCATCTTCTAATGGGCAAAGTCTTAATGACATTTTACACGTAGGTCCTATTTTGCAGAACGACTTAGTGTCTTTGATACTCAAATGGCGATTTTTTGAAATAGTTTTCAATGCGGATATTTCAAAAATGTATAGGCAAATCCTCATTAAGCCTGATCATGTGCCTTTTCAAAGGATTGTTTTTCGTGGTTCTGAAAATGATAAAATTCAAGATTTTCAGCTAAAAACAGTCACATTCGGGGTAAACTGTGCACCATACTTGGCTCTTAGAACCCTTTTACAGTTGGCTGACGATGAAAAGCAACGTTTCCCACACGGATCAACTATTCTTCGTGATTCTATGTATGTTGATTATGCTCTTGTTGGCGCTCATACCTTGGAGGATGCTTTAGCTGCTCGTGATCAGCTGAGTAGTATTTTAAAAACCGCGGGATTCGAGTTACGAAAATGGACCTCGAACTCGAAGGTAGTTCTACAAGACCTACCGCCTGAACACCTGTTAAACTCTTCATTTCTACGCCTTGATGATAAGAGCACAGCAAAAACGCTGTGCTCTGAATTTTATTTTGTCACGGAGAAGATTCAGTTAAAAGCATCTTATACGAAGAGAGAAGTATTGTCGTTAATTGCTCGATTGTTTGACCCAGCAGGATGGCTTGCACCAGTTATTATAACCGCAAAAATTCTTATGCAGCAAATGTGGCTCGATAAAATCGAGTGGGATGATGCAATCAAACCCGTAGCTTTGCATAATTGGCAGCTTTTTGTCTCGAATTATCAAAATCTTGATACGATTACCATTCCACGATGGATAAGATATTCTCCCGACTATAATATTGAATTTCACAGTTTCTGTGCCTCGTCAGAGTCGGCTTATGCGGCGACATTATATGTAAGGGTTCAAATAGGAGAGCGGTTTTTCTCCAATCTTCTTGTGGCAAAAACAAAGGTGTCTCCTGTTAAAAAGCCATCTTTGCCCCGGTTAGAATTGTGTGGTGCGGTACTGTTATCAAATCTAGTTGACAGCATTAGGCCCCAGTTAAATCTGAAAACGTTCTCTCTTTATTTATGGTCAGATTCAACAATTGTTCTAGCATTGCTTAAAAGGCCACCCTGCACTTGGAAAACATTTGTTGCTAATAGAGTCGCCACTATATTGGAAAAGGTAGGAAACGCAAATTGGTTTCATGTTTCATCTAAGGATAATCCCGCCGATCTAGCAACCCGGGTGAGGACTCCTTCGGAGCTTAAGAGTTCTAACCTTTGGTGGCATGGTCCTGAATGGCTGAAAGCTGAAAAATCATTGTGGCCGGCAGGCCCATGTGAATTTGAAACTTCAATAGAGTCTAAAAGTGTACAAGCTCATATTTCTAGATCGTCGGATAGAGAAGACATTTTAACTTGTTTCTCATGCTTGTCAAGGGCTATTCACGTCATTGCATATATCTTCAGGTTTATCAATACGGCTAGCAAAATCAGACGCAAAGGAGCACACTATGGACTTTGAAAATTTCGGCCCAAGAATTGACGTTAGTCAGAAATCGTTTATTTTCATTGTCCCAACAGATGCATTTTCCGAAAGAACTCAACTGCTTGTCAAAAAAGGAGAAACTTCACTCGCGTAGCCCGTTATTAACGCTTATGCCATTTTTAGACCCAAACAACATTATTCGTGCAAATGGGCGTCTCGGTTCTACAAAATGCTTGTCCTATAACGAGCGACATCCCATTATACTCGCATATGGCTGTAGGTTAGCTCGTTTATACGTAGAATTCATCCACAAGTTAGTACATCATGGTTAGTACTTAATACCGTTCGACAAGAATGCTGGATTTTAAAAGTTAAAAATCTTGTTAAGACAGTCATCCACAATTGTAAGATATGTATCTTATATCAAAAAAAAAAAAAAATGCAAGGACAGATTATGGCTGCTCTACCGGTAGAGGGAACGAGTTTAAGTCGCCCCTTTACGAATACTGGCGTCGATTTTGCTGGCCCATTCGAAATTAAGAATTTTACGGGCCGATACTGCAAAATCACCAAGGGATATGTTTGTCTGTTCGTCTGTTTTTCAACGAAAGCCATCCATTTGGAACCCGTCGGTGACTTGTCGACCCCCGCCTTTATGGCAGCGTTAGCTCGGTTCGTTTCTCGTCGTGGTTGTCCTAGTAAGATTTTCTCAGATAATGGCAGAAATTTCGTTGGCGCAGCTAGAAAAATTGATGAGAACTTCGACAAGCATGTGAAAGATCTACATCATTGCGCTGTCTCAAAATATTGTCATCAGCAGCTTACATGGCATTTTATACCGGCAGCCGCCCCCCACATGGGTGGTCTCTGGGAGGCCGGTGTTAAAAGCTGCAAGATGCATTTGAAAAAATGTCTGGTCAACTCAAGTATACCTTCGAAGAATTTTCAACCTTGTTAGCTACCATCGAGGCCTGCCTAAATTCCCGTCCGTTGAGCCCTCTCTCAGAAAGTGTAACTGAAGAGTTGGCTCTAACCCCAGGGTATTTTCTCATCGGCACGACAATATTGGATCCAGCGGAACCCGCAGAATTACAGTCGTCTGAGAGTATACTCAACCGATGGAGGAAAGTTAAAGCCATGCAACACGAATTTTGTCGACGCTGGAAAGAAGAATATTTAAAAGAGCTACACAAACGTAATAAATGGAAATTTCCTCAACTCGATATTCAAGAAAATGACCTGGTGGTCCTGAAAAATGAACTGTTACCCCTTCCGAATGGCGTTTAGGGCGTGTGATAAAGGTCTATCGAGGTACTGACAATAAGGTCCGCGTAGCCGACTTGAAAACTCAAAATGGACTAATTAGTTGACCGATCCACAAATTGGTCCTTTTGCCACGCAGTTCTGTATGATAATGTATTTCAACGCCTTCCTTGCCCATAAATTAATTCATGTAGTTCAGTTTAAATTTTTTTTTTATATACGCCAACTAATCTATCGATTGTATTCTCCAATTCTAGCTCCTCCCTATGTTCGACGGACTTTTCAACGCAAATTACGGTTATCCGCTCTGCAACTGTCTCCACGCCATCCGTCAGTGCACCCGATACCTGGTCATGGACACCGAAGACAAGCTGAGAGCAGTGGCCCATCACGGACTGTGCTCAAATTGCCTAGCGCAGTCCCATTAAAGAACCAGCTGCACGAGCCGCATACGTTGTCGCCGTTGCGTGCAGGACCATAATACCACCTTACACCCCTTACCAGCTGGGAAGATCTGGTTTCAAATGACGGCTCAAGTTAGAGTTCTTTGCTTCCCAGGTGGTCGACTGACCGAAACGCGGCTCGCTATGGACCCAAATGCCGCCAGGTCATCGATATCAGCAGATTGGGCTAAACGTCTGCGATGCGTGGTACATCGTGGTCGCACCACTCTCACTATCCACCACCGTCGCATTGAAGGAAAGAAGATCGACGTCGAATGTGTGGTAGAAGAAAAGTCGTACGGACGCAGCCCCTCCTTCCGTATCGATATCGACCAAGAAATACTCAACGAAATAGCCATTGATGCTGACAAATGGTGGTTTGAGAACTACTACGTGTTCATGGTGCTAGGTGCCGACGTCATGAAAAGGTTGCTGATCGGACCTGCTACTAGCCGACCCGGCAACATCTATTGTCACGAGACTATATTCGGCCGCTGTTATTTCGGAGAAGAAAAAATTCAAGACTAGTGGCTCATTATTTTTAATATTTAACTCTTTAAAACTGTTGACTGAATTACTATTTTCATTTATAATTAATTTTTTTTTTATATAATTGTCAATTATCTTTGAATTGTCATTCTTATATATTTTTATTTTTTATTTTTCACAAAGGCATTGTTATATTCTTTCATTTCATATACATATATTGAACTTTGATTTTTTACTATGTTATTTATATGTTTGTTGCACTAGTTGTGCAAGGCGGGCGGTATGTTTGCGTTGCGCACGCGTAATTCAACGCAACGTTATGACTACGCGTGCGTTGTGTTGGGTTACGCGTGCGTCGCGTTGTTACGCATACGCAAGATATCTTGTCACTACACATTTCCTTGCCGATAGTTTATCCGTGTGTAAACGCGAACGCATGACAGCACTATCGGTAAGTGTGGTGTATGACAAGATATCTTGTTATTACATATTTCGGTGTAAATACGCCTTTTTTTTTGTCATCAAAGTTGGTATAAATACCAGCACTATTCTTTTGTCATCACTTCTTCTTTTTTAATCTATTGAATAAATCAACACGCATTTTGTAAAAAATTAAAAGTTTCTGTGAAATAAAGCAAAGTTATAACAAAAGACAACGGTGATAATTTTGTATTTGTGTGAACGAGTCAGCAGCTCTTAACCAAGGAAGATACGAGTTATAAATATCATTCCAACAGACGTTTGAGAACGATAGTCAAGCCGTCAGCCAGTGGCCCAACCGCTTATACTCCCAGGCAATTGGTCACCAAAACACAGCCCAATTACGAATATTCTCAAGGAATTTCTTTCTCACGGAAAATACTTTTCTCGAGAAAAAATCCTCCAATTATAAATTCAGCGTGAACAAAAAAATTAATAAGTGGCATCATCGAATTTCGAAGCCAGTTGTTTTGCTTATTGACAATTAATTTTCTATTTTTTTTTTGTGTGTGCAAACGAAAATAAATTTATTTTAAAGAAAAATTAAATAAAAAATGAATAGCATAGCTATGATGCGAGCACTCGTGGAGGAAATTGGTATTGTAGAACAACAACAACGAAATGGCTAAAGGATTGCTAGAAGTCAATTGCGGGCTGAATCTATGGAAAACAGATTCAATGCCTGAATTGGCTCTCATTAAACTTAACAAAAGTTGAAGTTTGGCTTTATTTGTGGTCTTCAGCCTACAAGATTAATAGAATATTAATTTTTTTATTTAAATTTTTTTTATTAAAATACTTCTTACATTTTTATGTAAACTCCCGTCTGTTTTGCAAGGGAAATTTTTTGAGGGAATAAACCAAATTCAAGTGCATTGAGAATAACTACATTTTTCCCCTCGAATTTTTTTCCGAAGGAATTTTTATTCATAATAGGGGAAAAGGGAGAAGTGAGAAATTTAATATTCCTTGAATTAATAATCATTGAATTAATAAATATTAATAATGAATATGTGAATTTATTTAAGTTTTCTTACGTGATGCATTAAGGTTAAGGTAAAGTCTTAATTATGGGGTTGTGGCTTAAACGTATGCCGCTGAAACCTATGGTAGGGTGGGTTAAGAGGCATAGGTCTTCCACTACACCATGAACACCCAACTACTTTCAGCATTTAAGGTCATAGTAGGGGCACTGTTAGTATCTATGATCTGAATATCATTAATCCAATTTGTTTTTTTTTTTCTTTATTAATTTCAATGGGAGTCTATAATAATATTTGTGTGTCAAATTGCTATAAGTGAAGACAGGTGGACACGAACTCCGCCTCCCGACTGTAAGCTAGTGACTTAAATGGCTCCCCCTCGTCCTTAGAAAATTTTATTGAATTTACTAAAACCATCGCATGGAAGAAATTGAATCTCATTTGTTTACTTTGTTGCTTTGACAACCATATCCAATCTTTAGTAAACCCCTGTTCATCACAGAGCGAACAATTGCCCAAAATCTAATAAGGATTTGGCGTATGTTTTTTTTTCACTGCAAATGCGTACGAATGTCGCATTCGACATTGGAGAAATGGCCATATATAGCTCTGTAACTCCAAAAATAATTCGAATTTTAAAAATTCTTTTTGGGGAATTATTTCTGAAGGATATTAGAAGACATATATGAAAAAAAATCTAAAAAAAAATTTAAAGAGAGGTCATACCTTAATATAATTTAAAGACACATAAAATTATTAAGAAAGAAAACATTGTTTTACAATTTATATTGTCTTTTTAATTTATTTAATATTCAGCCTGTTTACGTTGCGCACGCGTAATTCAACGCAACGTTATGACTACGCGTGCGTTGTGTTGGGTTACGCGTGCGTCGCGTTGTTACGCATACGCAAGATATCTTGTCACTATACATTTCCTTGCCGATAGTTTGTCCGTGTGTAAACGCGTACGCATGGCAGCATTATCGGTGTGGTGTATGACAAGATATCTTGTTATTACATATTTCGGTGTAAATACGCCTTTTTTTTGTCATCAAAGTTGGTATAAATACCAGCACTAATCTTTTGTCATCACTTCTTCTTTTTTAATCTTTTGAATAAATCAACACGCATTTTGTAAAAAATTAAAAGTTTCTGTGAAATAAAGCAAAGTTATAACAAAAGACAACGGCGATAATTTTGAATTTGTGTGAACGAGTCAGCAGCCCTTAACCAAGGAAGATACGAGTTATAAATATCATTCCAACCGACGTTTGAGAACGATAGTCAAGCCGTCAGCCAGTGGCCCAACCGCTTATACTCCCAGGCAATTGGTCACCAAAACATCTGGTCCTTTGACCTCAAGGAATACTTACAAAATATAAGTATAGTCCAAAGGGAAAATTAATAACAGCAAGGTAAAACACAAGTTGGTGTAAAACAGGTGTGTACATTTTGAAATTAAATTATATGTACTGAAAAGGGAGACAGCGACTATTCTCGATAGTCGATAAATTTTGAGGTTAAAATCGGTTACATAATTAATAACGTGGTTTAAATTATAACAAGTGCCATTTATTTCGTCCCGTTAACTTTTCAATTTGTTGTAATTTTTTTCATTGGAAGTTTCTGGCTACTCGTTTTTTCATTGGAAATTTGTAGCTCTTTCGTGACAAACTTAATTTTTACGACAAATTTGTGCTGCTACTCATCTTTCATTGGAAATTTGTAGCTCTTTCGTGACAAACAGATTTTTACAAGAAGCTTGTGTCGCTATTAGTTTTTCATTCGAATCTTGTTGCTGTTCGTCTCTCATTTAAATTTTTTGGTTTTTTCGTGGCAAATATATATTTTTGCGGAATAACTTTTGTTGCTGTTTGTTTCTCATTTAAATTTTTTGGTTTTTTCGTGGCAAATATATATTTTTGCGGAATAACTTTTGTTGCCGTTTGTTTCATATTGGAATTTTTTGAGATACAAAATTTTTTTTGAGAAGACAACTTTAATATTGGTGTCTCATTGGAAAGTTTTTTTGCGGTTATTGTTTGCCCTTTTTCCTTTATATTTGGTTATAATTTATCAATATGTCGGCTCTGGATAAATACATGAAGGCAGCAGACGAAGTTATCGGAATCGAGCCGATGCTTCAAGACGAAGATCTGTCCATGTATTCCAGTGAGGCTTTAGAATTTGAAAAAAGTGAACTAAGTAAAGCATGGGCAAAATATAAGAAGCTTTATGAAGAGTGTTCCGTAGACACTATAGAAAAGAAAAAAGATACAATTGCGGTTCAGACAAAACATCCTCAGGTCCGAAAAACATACATTCGTTGCATAAATATACTTTCAAAAGCTAGGAAAGAATTGCCGAAAGAAAAGCTAGAAATATCTGATGCAGTGGTTCCCAACCAATGTTCTATGGCAGTACCTCCATGTGACACTGGAGTTTTTCATGGGATTATGTATCGTGGCCCACATTTCGGGATATGTTTACTGCAATTTTCATAAACAATTCAAGGCTTAGCAACGTAGAAAGATTATATTATTTATTTCGGAAAACTGATGGCGAGGCCAGGGATATAAACCGAAATATTGCCTTAACGGCTAAAAATTTTGAAATTGCGTGGAACAATTTAAAATGTCAATATGAGAATAAGCGTGTTTTAGTGAATTCCCAGTTGAAACTTCTTTTTAATTTAATTCCTTGCCAAAAGGAATCAGGTCAAGAAGTGAAGAGACTCCAACGAGAGATAAACAACTGCATGTCGGTCCTCAAATTATACGACATTGACATAGAGTCATGGGATCCGATTTTCGTGTTTCAGTGTTCATCTCGTTTATCGGAAAGAACTTTAAATCTTTGGGAACAATCTGTAAAAAATAAAACAGAGATTCCCAAATGGGAGGAATTAAATAATTTTCTAACTGACAGATTTCATGCCTTGGAAAGTGTTTCTGACATTATTACCACTAATAATAAGTGGTTCAGCAGTTCTCAAACAGTTTCTCATAAGAACAATCAGCTTTCCCAAAATTTTAAACTGTCGAAGACCCACCATACAAAAGTCGATATACCACAATGCAAGTTATGCAAAGATGCTCACACAATTAGTTCTTGTCGAAAATTTTTGGACATGGATCACAGAAGCCGTGTTTCAACTTTAAAGAAATTTAGATATTGTTTCAATTGTCTCACTATTGGCCATATGTATGGAGATTGCCCAATTCAAAAGGGATGTGGTCGTTGCAGTAAAAAGCATCATACCTTGATGCATATAGAATTACAAAAACCATATAGTCAAAAAAACAGACCAAATAACACAACTCAAGTTGATAATAAAAAACAATATTCGAATAAAATACAGTCCACTGAAAAAGATAATTCATTTGAGGTTGTTCAATCACACCATACAACAGTGACGAGAAATGTTATGTTGGCTACAGCTTGGGTCAATATTATTTATTGTGGTTCGACCTATAAAGTGCGTGCTTTAATACACCCTTGCTCGGATGAGAGTTTCGTATCTGAAAAAATACAAAAGCTATTGAAATTGCCCACTGTCCCTATTTCAGCTGAAGTTTCTGGCGGTGAAGTTATTAGTACAGTTAATAGAATGGCGTCTTTTGTAATTGTTTCTCTTTCGAACTCCGATTATGCTCTTAATGTTGAAGCTTTGGTTGTGGCCCAAGTAACTGGCAATATTCCTACGCATTCTTTTATGCCGAAAGAGGGCACTGAGTTACCAAAACTAAATTATGCAGACCCAGATTTTTATAAAAGTGGTCAAATTGATATTTTACTGGGGGGAGATGTGTATCCGTCTATTCTTCTGAGTGGAGTCCAGCATGGAGTTTTTGGGTGGCTTGTAGCTCAGGAAACAATTTTTGGATGGATCGTCACTGGCCCAGCATCAAGTAAAGTCCATTCTAAGTTTGTTAGATTATCGCATTTAACGAAAGTCTCTATTGATGAGCAGATGTCAAAATTTTGGGAGCTAGAAGAGGTTTCTCGTAAGCAAATATTATCTGAAGATGATAAAAGGTGTGAAGAAATTTATCGTTCTACTACAGTGAGGAATAAAGATGGGAGATATACTGTTGCTCTGCCCTTCAAAACTAATTGTCCTTCACTTGGCCCAAATAGAAACATTGCATTACGTCAATTTTTAAGAAATGAGAAGTCATTGGCGCGTAGGCCAGAATATAAGACTCAATACGATGAGGTCATAAAAGAATATTTAACGTTAGGTCATATGGAAGCAGTTGAAGATTTTTCATGTGGAGTTTTTAAACCAGAGAGAACAACTACAAAGTTGACAGTCGTTTTTAATGCATCAAGTGCATCTTCTAATGGGCAAAGTCTTAATGACATTTTACACGTAGGCCCTATTTTGCAGAACGACTTAGTGTCTTTGATACTCAAATGGCGATTTTTTGAAATAGTTTTCAATGCGGATATTTCAAAAATGTATAGGCAAATCCTCATTAAGCCTGATCATGTGCCTTTTCAAAGGATTGTTTTTCGTGGTTCTGAAAATGATAAAATTCAAGATTTTCAGCTAAAAACAGTCACATTCGGGGTAAACTGTGCACCATACTTGGCTCTTAGAACCCTTTTACAGTTGGCTGACGATGAAAAGCAACGTTTCCCACACGGATCAACTATTCTTCGTGATTCTATGTATGTTGATGATGCTCTTGTTGGCGCTCATACCTTGGAGGATGCTTTAGCTGCTCGTGATCAGCTGAGTAGTATTTTAAAAACCGCGGGATTCGAGTTACGAAAATGGACCTCGAACTCGAAGGTAGTTCTACAAGACCTACCGCCTGAACACCTGTTAAACTCTTCATTTCTACGCCTTGATGATAAGAGCACAGCAAAAACGCTGTGCTCTGAATTTTATTTTGTCACGGAGAAGATTCAGTTAAAAGCATCTTATACGAAGAGAGAAGTATTGTCGTTAATTGCTCGATTGTTTGACCCAGCAGGATGGCTTGCACCAGTTATTATAACCGCAAAAATTCTTATGCAGCAAATGTGGCTCGATAAAATCGAGTGGGATGCTGCAATCAAACCCGTAGCTTTGCATAATTGGCAGCTTTTTGTCTCGAATTATCAAAATCTTGATACGATTACCATTCCACGATGGATAAGATATTCTCCCGACTATAATATTGAATTTCACAGTTTCTGTGCCTCGTCAGAGTCGGCTTATGCGGCGACATTATATGTAAGGGTTCAAATAGGAGAACGGTTTTTCTCCAATCTTCTTGTGGCAAAAACAAAGGTGTCTCCTGTTAAAAAGCCATCTTTGCCCCGGTTAGAATTGTGTGGTGCGGTACTGTTATCAAATCTAGTTGACAGCATTAGGCCCCAGTTAAATCTGAAAACGTTCTCTCTTTATTTATGGTCAGATTCAACAATTGTTCTAGCATTGCTTAAAAGGCCACCCTGCACTTGGAAAACATTTGTTGCTAATAGAGTCGCCACTATATTGGAAAAGGTAGGAAACGCAAATTGGTTTCATGTTTCATCTAAGGATAATCCCGCCGATCTAGCAACCCGGGTGAGGACTCCTTCGGAGCTTAAGAGTTCTAACCTTTGGTGGCATGGTCCTGAATGGCTGAAAGCTGAAAAATCATTGTGGCCGGCAGGCCCATGTGAATTTGAAACTTCAATAGAGTCTAAAAGTGTACAAGCTCATATTTCTAGATCGTCGGATAGAGAAGACATTTTAACTTGTTTCTCATGCTTGTCAAGGGCTATTCACGTCATTGCATATATCTTCAGGTTTATCAATACGGCTAGCAAAATCAGACGCAAAGGAGCACACTATGTACTTTGAAAATTTCGGCCCAAGAATTGACGTTAGTCAGAAATCGTTTATTTTCATTGTCCCAACAGATGCATTTTCCGAAAGAACTCAACTGCTTGTCAAAAAAGGAGAAACTTCACTCGCGTAGCCCGTTATTAATGCTTATGCCATTTTTAGACCCAAACAACATTATTCGTGCAAATGGGCGTCTCGGTTCTACAAAATGCTTGTCCTATAACGAGCGACATCCCATTATACTCGCATATGGCTATAGGTTAGCTCGTTTATACGTAGAATTCATCCACAAGTTAGTACATCATGATTAGTACTTAATACCGTTCGACAAGAATGCTGGATTTTAAAAGTTAAAAATCTTGTTAAGACAGTCATCCACAATTGTAAGATATGTATCTTATATCAAAAAAAAAAAAAAAAAATGCAAGGACAGATTATGGCTGCTCTACCGGTAGAGGGAACGAGTTTAAGTCGCCCCTTTACGAATACTGGCGTCGATTTTGCTGGCCCATTCGAAATTAAGAGTTTTACGGGCCGATACTGCAAAATCACCAAGGGATATGTTTGTCTGTTCGTCTGTTTTTCAACGAAAGCCATCCATTTGGAACCCGTCGGTGACTTGTCGACCCCCGCCTTTATGGCAGCGTTAGCTCGGTTCGTTTCTCGTCGTGGTTGTCCTAGTAAGATTTTCTCAGATAATGGCAGAAATTTCGTTGGCGCAGCTAGAAAAATTGATGAGAACTTCGACAAGCATGTGAAAGATCTACATCATTGCGCTGTCTCAAAATATTGTCATCAGCAGCTGACATGGCATTTTATACCGGCAGCCGCCCCCCACATGGGTGGTCTCTGGGAGGCCGGTGTTAAAAGCGGCAAGATGCATTTGAAAAAATGTCTGGTCAACTCAAGTATACCTTCGAAGAATTTTCAACCTTGTTAGCTACCATCGAGGCCTGCCTAAATTCCCGTCCGTTGAGCCCTCTCTCAGAAAGTGTAACTGAAGAGTTGGCTCTAACCCCAGGGTATTTTCTCATCGGCACGACAATATTGGATCCAGCGGAACCCGCAGAATTACAGTCGTCTGAGAGTATACTCAACCGATGGAGGAAAGTTAAAGCCATGCAACACGAATTTTGTCGACGCTGGAAAGAAGAATATTTAAAAGAGCTACACAAACGTAATAAATGGAAATTTCCTCAACTCGATATTCAAGAAAATGACCTGGTGGTCCTGAAAAATGAACCTGTTACCCCTTCCGAATGGCGTTTAGGGCGTGTGATAAAGGTCTATCGAGGTACTGACAATAAGGTCCGCGTAGCCGACTTGAAAACTCAAAATGGACTAATTACTTGACCGATCCACAAATTGGTCCTTTTGCCACGCAGTTCTGTATGACAATGTATTTCAACGCCTTCCTTGCCCATAAATTAATTCATGTAGTTCAGTTAAAATTTTTTTTTTTATATACGTCAACTAATCTATCGATTGTATTCTCCAATTCTAGCTCCTCCCTATGTTCGACGGACTTTTCAACGCAAATTACGGTTATCCGCTCTGCAACTGTCTCCACGCCATCCGCCAGTGCACCCGATACCTGGTCATGGACACCGAAGACAAGCTGAGAGCAGTGGCCCATCACGGACTGTGCTCAAATTGCCTAGCGCAGTCCCATTAAAGAACCAGCTGCACGAACCGCGCACGTTGTCGCCGTTGCGTGCAGGACCACCCTTACCAGCTGGGAAGATCTGGTTTCAAATGACGGCTCAAGTTAGAGTTCTTTGCTTCCCAGGTGGTCGACTGACCGAACCGCGGCTCGCTATGGACCCAAATGCCGCCAGGTCATCGATATCAGCAGATTGGGCTAAACGTCTGCGATGCGTGGTACATCGTGGTCGCACCACTCTCACTATCCACCACCGTCGCATTGAAGGAAAGAAGATCGACGTCGAATGTGTGGTAGAAGAAAAGTCGTACGGACGCAGCCCCTCCTTCCGTATCGATATCGACCAAGAAATACTCAACGAAATAGCCATTGATGCTGACAAATGGTGGTTTGAGAACTACTACGTGTTCATGGTGCTAGGTGCCGACGTCATGAAAAGGTTGCTGATCGGACCTGCTACTATATTCGGCCGCTGTTATTTCGGAGAAGAAACCATT
The DNA here is from genome assembly GCA_963682025.1 of Cordilura impudica. Lineage (NCBI taxonomy): Eukaryota > Metazoa > Arthropoda > Insecta > Diptera > Scathophagidae > Cordilura > Cordilura impudica. The sequence goes on along the minus strand of OY821519.1, from coordinate 171,898,944 downwards.
CAAGACTAGTGGCTCATTATTTTTAATATTTAACTCTTTAAAACTGTTGACCGAATTACTATTTTCATTTATAATTAATTTTTTTTTTTATATACTTGTCAATTATCTTTGAATTGTCATTCTTATATATTTTTATTTTTTATTTTTCACAAAGGCATTGTTATATTCTTTCATTTCATATACATATATTGAACTTTGATTTTTTACTATGTTATTTATATGTTTGTTGCACTAGTTGTGCAAGGCGGGCGGTATGTTTGCGTTGCGCACGCGTAATTCAACGCAACGTTATGACTACGCGTGCGTTGTGTTGGGTTACGCGTGCGTCGCGTTGTTACGCATACGCAAGACATCTTGTCACTACACATTTCCTTGCCGATAGTTTATCCGTGTGTAAACGCGAACGCATGACAGCACTATCGGTAAGTGTGGTGTATGACAAGATATCTTATTACATATTTCGGTGTAAATACACCTTTTTTTTGTCATCAAAGTTGGTATAAATACCAGCACTATTCTTTTGTCATCACTTCTTCTTTTTTAATCTATTGAATAAATCAACACGCATTTTGTAAAAAATTAAAAGTTTCTGTGAAATAAAGCAAAGTTATAACAAAAGACAACGGTGATAATTTTTATTTGTGTGAACGAGTCAGCAGCCCTTAACCAAGGAAGATACGAGTTATAAATATCATTCCAACAGACGTTTGAGAACGATAGTCAAGCCGTCAGCCAGTGGCCCAACCGCTTATACTCCCAGGCAATTGGTCACCAAAACACAGCCCAATTACGAATATTCTCAAGGAATTTCTTTCTCACGGAAAATACCTTTCTCGAGAAAAAAATCCTCCAATTATAAATTCAGCGTGAACAAAAAAATTAATAAGTGGCATCATCGAATTTCGAAGCCCGTTGTTTTGCTTATTGACAATTAATTTTCTATTTTTTTTGTGTGTGCAAACGAAAATAAATTTATTTTAAAGAAAAATTAAATAAAAAATGAATAGCATAGCTATGATGTGAGCACTCGTGGAGGAAATTGGTATTGTAGAACAACAACAACGAAATGGCTAAAGGATTGCTAGAAGTCAATTGCGGTCTGAATCTATGGAAAACACATTCAATGCCTGAATTGGCTCTCATTAAACTTAACAAAAGTTGAAGTTTGGCTTTATTTGTGGTCTTCAGCCTACAAGATTAATAGAATATTAATTTTTTTATTTAAATTTTTTTTATTAAAATACTTCTTACTTTTTTATATAAACTCCCGTCTGTTTTGCAAGGGAAATTTTTTGAGGGAATAAACCAAATTCAAGTGCATTGAGAATAACTACATTTTTCCCCTCGAATTTTTTTCCGAAGGAATTTTTATTCATAATAGGGGAAAAGGGAGAAGTGAGAAATTTAATGCGGAATTTTTGTTTAGAATTGGGCTGATTGTTACAATTAGCAGTATATTATTAATTAAATGTTATTAGAAGTAAATCCTATTTTTTATATTTTTAAATATGTTTGAATATAAAAATGTATTTTAGCGATTTTTTATCTTATTTTATGTATAAAAATGTTATAATTGGCAACACTTCCAGCTGACATTTTACTATTCATTCAAATTTAAAAAAAAAAACATAGCAGGCTTAGAAGAAAGAGAAAAATGTCAGAATGACCGAAAAAATTAGTTTACTTTTGATCACGCTCGCGTACGTTGTTAAACAAAAAATTTTAAGAGAAAAAGTGCTATAAAATAGTGAAAAGGAGATAAAGTTAAAAAAAGAAAGATGATAAATTTCATTTCTTGTTTTTATGCGACAAGGTTTTTATTTTCCCGTAAATAAATAAATAAAATAAGTTTTTTAACCACTTGAATTATTGTCGATCTGTAGAAATCAATGCACACTATCAGTGTAGATTTGGAAAATGTTACCAAAATGCTCCTTTCAAAATTATTTTAAAAGACACGTTTTAAATCATTTTAAAACAAATAATTCACATCAAATTGATTCTCCTTCATGTTCAACGAAAATTGTGTGTAATGAAAATAAGGCTAAAATTTAATTAAAAATTGACAAAACTTTTTGTTCTAATATATCAAACAGTGATTAAACGAGTTCAATAAATAATTTATGTTCAGATTTTTACAAAGATCATTTAAAACATTTATATGATTCAGGCAAAAAATTTTTAATAAAATTGCATTCTTTTAATAACATTAAAATCAGATATAAGTAAAATCAGAGAAAGTGTTGAAATCGATATTGTTTCTCCAATTATTCAGTTTCCTATAAAAACATTACCAGAAAGCGATAACAAAGAAACAACATTTCATGACATTAAATTGTTATTAAAGGAAATTGAAACAAACCATAAACTAGAAAAAAGCATGAAAATTATGTATCTTATTTCAAATCCTCAAACTTTTCAAATAGGGAATTCCCAAAAATCAGTTGGTACACTAATGCCTATAGAGTTCCAATTTAAAAAAATTTTTAAAGGAATGATTTTCTTTATAAAGTAATAGATCACATGGAAAAGATAAAAAACAAAGAAAATTTTGTGAATTTTATACATGGCGATTTGTGGGTTCAAAAAAACGAGATTATATAAAAAAAAAAAAAATAATTCCACATTTTATATATGTAGACTACTTTGAAATAAATAATCCTATTGGCGCTAAAGCTACTAAACAGGCAATGTGTAACGTATATAATAGTTTTCCATGCATACCTGGAAAATCTTCAAAAGTAGATACAATATTCTTCAGACGTTAAGGCGTACGGCAGTAATGAGTGTTTTTTGCCATTGGTAAAAGTTTTCAAAAAATATGGTGTTGAAATAAAAATAAAATTAGAACCAAAAACATTGTATTGGGGTTAATTCTTGCAGATAATCTTGGGTTGAATACAAAATTAAATTTTTCTAAATCCTTTTCTTCAAATTATTAATGTAGGTCTTGTAAAATGAAAAAAGATGAGGCACTTCTTTAATGAGAAACAGAATAAATTATAGAACGGATATATATCTCGATTCGCCTTCTAACACTGGCATAGTATCGCGTTGTGTATTTATTACAATACCTTCATTCCATGCCACAGAAACTTTCAATGTTAATCTCATGCATGGTGTACATGAAGGTACTTGTCACTATATTCTTTGTGGGTCCATATTGTATTTCAATACTACAATGAAATATTTTAACTTAGAGTGTCTCCATCATCAACTACAATCGTTTTCATTTCTAATTCATGATAGAGGCAGTAAAAAACATCAGTTTACAATCAAAGAGTTAGAAAATCGAACTCCATTATTTCCGCTTCTGATAGGAGATCTTATTCCATTTGGAGTCGTTGTGTAGAAATTTGTTTTAACATATTCAAAAAACAAATTAAATTGAATGCTAATAGTTATGATTTGACGTTAGTTAATGGAGCAGAAATTTACGGGTATCTTTTAACGTGAATTTGTTTATCGCCCATTTTACAGATGATATCAATTTGTACAAGATAAAATATATTGCTAAAACAATCACAAATGTGGTATTTTTATGCGCTCAAAAAACTATTTCAGAATACAATATTCATTTTTGCTCATTTGAAATAAGAAACCTTACCGAAGTTTATAACATAATATCTATCAACCAAATTCTTGGTCCTCCAGTTGTTATGGCCAAAACTTATTTCGGCAAACAATCCGTAAAATTAAAAGAATCTTACCATAGCGTGTATTAAACAATTTTTTGTAGTTCTTTTGTAATTGGAAGAATTGTGAACTAGAGATGACTGATGAACATTTTGAGTTATATAACTTATTAGATTGGAAACTATCCCATATAAGTTAACACGAGAAACATTTAAAATAACAAAATAAAAAAGAAATTCACAAGTTCACAAAGCTGACGTCGCGTCTGCGATATTTGAGACACATTCCGCAACGCAGCTTGTTCACATGCTGACACAACGTCTGCGACGTACACGAGCAAGTCGATTAAGGTGGTGTGATATGAAAGTAAGCAAAAATTAGGGTAATTTAAGTTTAAACTTCACTCTGTAATTTATCGTGAAACAATAAAGACGTTGTGTGTTCCAACAAAACACACAACAATAATTTTTTTAAAAAGAAAACATAGCGTTTTCTTAATTGGCGCCCGAGCAGGTACCCTGAAAGGTCCTCACGGTAAAATTCGAGTCAAGCCTTGTCAGGCCCCTCAGTAATCCTAACAAGGATAAAACGGATTGTGCGTTATGCCAAAGCCTGAGAAGCTCGCGTAAAGTGACATTCGCGAAAATAAATATAAGCAAAGTAAAGTGAATAAAATAAAAATAATTGTAGCTGAATAAAAATTACTAAAATAATCAAGATTTAAAAGGACATTTGCTAAAATCAATAAATGTTTGTGAAACTAAAGTAAAAATAATTGTAGCCGAATAAAATTTATTTTAAGAATAAAAAAATAATAAAATATTCAAGATTTAAAGTAACATTTGCAAAAATGAATATAAGAAAAGTTAAGTGAACGAAAGTTCGAACTAAAATAAAAATAAGTAAATAATCTGAATAAAGTTATCTAAACCAGAAATATTTAAGACTCAAAGTGACATTTGCAAAACTAAGTGAATAAAAGTTTAAATTAATACTAAAGAAACAATACAAGAAAAAAAAACCTAGTAAAACTAAAGAAAACTATTTGAGAGAATAAGTGTAAGAATCTTAAATGTCGCAGTCGCAAATAAAAGAGAAAAAAATTCGAACTAAAATGAAAGTAAACTTAATAAAACTAATTAAAATTTAAGATCAAGTCGAAAATAAACCAATACAAGAAAAACAAAGAAGTAAACTATTCAAATTTTAAAACTAATAAATTACATCTAATAATATAATTACACCGAAAGGAGGGTCTTCAACAATCATCATCCCTTCAATTATCAAGACGTCCACCCATCATCAAGTTCCAGTAAATTACCTGATTCTTGCGATGCTGCTACTAATGTAAGACATTTATTTATACAATTTTTTTTTTATTACGCAATATTTTATTTTTATGTAAAATAAGTAATTATTTTAAAATTTTATATTTGACATTAACATTTCTGTAGTGGTTGACAGAATCAAAGAAAATAACGTTTGTAAATCTTATTAAAAAATTAAATATTCAGTGTAAAGAAAATTCATATTCCAAATTTCTCTATAAGAACAAACAAGAAAGAAAAATGCCAGACGATACTTTGAACGAATTGACAGAAAAATTTAGTCGGTCCTTGAACATGGCCAGTCCTTCAGCTAATATTGTTTCGGGATTGAATGAAGTCCAAATGGAACAGATTAGAGAGTTAATTAGAGGGATTGAATGAAGTCCAAATGGAACAGATTAGAGAGTTAATTAGAGGAACAATAAACCCTTCTCAAGATATTTTCTCAAATGATGGAGCAGATCAACCAATAGGTACCATAACTACAAAATTAGAGGAATTAGATAAAGTTCCGGATGTTGTTAGGTCCTTGCGGGAGTTCTCAGGGAAAGCAGGAGAATTCAATTCATGGAGAAAATCGGTTGATAGGGTCTTAGAACTTAATTAACCTTTGAAAGGAACTGCGCGATATTACGCAATATTGCACACAATTCGTACTAAAATCATCGGCGATGCCGATATTGCCTTAGAATCTTATCGAACGCCATTAGATTGGATTAAGACAAGAAAGTGCCTAATGATGCACTACTCAGACAAACGTGACATAGGCACTCAGAATACCAAATGACATCTCTTTGTCAGGGAAGCAAATCAATCTCTGAATTTTATCAAAGTGTGTACCAACACTTGTCTTTAATCCTAGACAAAGTTTCTTGCTTAGAATTAAACGAGGGAATTCTCCGAACTATGACAAATACGTATAGGGAAAAGGCATTGGATACCTTTGTACGGGGACTCAATGGCGATCTACCTTGATTGTTAAGTGTAAGGGAACCAACGTCCCTGCCGCAGGCTCTTCACATTTGCCTAAAACTAGATAATATGTCTTTTAGAAGGGACTACGCGCACAATCGCATAACGAGAGGCGAAACGCGCAAGGATAACCTTAGACAAACTTTACCTCAGTACAGACCGAACTTCTACCCTGAATTAGCCCATATTGGTGGAGTGGGTAATAATAGACCTACCTTACCAAATTTTAGGTTCCATCAGGGGGCAGGATTCAACCAGAATCTACAAAATAGACAATATTACAGCGGTCAAAATTACCAAAATAATTACCAGAAAATCCCAACGAATGCCCAAAGAAGTTTCGAACGTCCTCAATATCAAGGACAACGGCAAAACCACTACAATAATAAACAAAAACCAGAACCAATGGACATAGACCGTTCTATGCAAGTAACACCCCAACGTAATCTGCCATTTAAGAGACCAGCAGAAAACTCAATTCAAGCTCCCATGAACAAGATACAAAGAAATTTTCATTTAAATACCGAATATTGGCCGAACAATAATTTAGAAGAGGCTAATAATTATTCATACGGAGGACATGAAATTGATGAACCAGAGGAAGCGTACGGATACACCGAAGATTTCGAACAATTGCCAGAAGAATTTAGAACAAATGAAACCCAAGAGAACCAACCAAGCGATATCCAACTTGCTATAAATTTTTTAGACTAAATTGTTCCTCGTTACCTTATTTTGAGACAAGAACGAGGGACGGACAAATATTGAAATTTTTACTAGACACAGGAAGTAATAAGAACTACATTAAACCAGATTTAGTAAAAACCCCAGACACAATAAAGAAATATTCGGTGCGAAATCAGTAGGAGGCGACATACAAATTACTCAACATACATTAGTAGACCTTTTCGGAATTGATAACGCCCCAATCAAATTCTACTTATTGCCTGGATTAATCTCGTTTGATGGAATTTTAGGGAATGACAGTTTGAAAGAAATTTCAGCAGTTATTCATACAGCCGAAAACTATTTCACAATTAGAGGAGGTAAAAATATACCTATTAAACAACGTTTGACACAAAACATAAATAACCTCGAATTAAGAATACAACACCTACCCAGTCACCAAAAAGTGTCATTAGAAAATCTCATAAAACAACATCGTTGCCTTTTTGCACACCCTGATGAGAAATTGACATATACCACTACAGTAATTGGTGACATCCGCACAGCGAATAATTCACCAATATACGCTAGAAGTTACCCTTACCCAATGTCCTTAAAAGATACTGTAGAAAAAGAAATCGATCGTCTCCTTTGTGATGGCATTATAAGACCATCACGGTCTCCATATAATTCACCCATATCGGTCGTACCCAAAAAGGAAGATTTTCCAGGGCAGAAAAAATACAGATTAGTTGTCGATTTGAGACAATTAAATGCAGTAACTGTGGCCGATAGGTACCCCATTCCAGAAATTAATGACGTTCTATCCAACTTAGGTGGGAATCAATACTTTACCGTGTGAGATCTTAAAAGCGGCTTTCATCAGATAACATTAAGAGAAGAAGATAGGGAAAAAACAGTCTTTTCAGTAAACATCGGAAAATATGAATATACCAGGTTACCATTTGGGCCGATCCATCAATATTTCAAAGAGCACTCGACGATATATTGAGAGAATTTATTGGGAAGATATGTTACGTATATGTGGACGACATCATAATTTTCAGTAAGGATGAGAAATCTCATCTGGAACATGTGGGAACAATATTTAGGACACTAGAATTAGCTAATATGAAAGTTCAACTAGACAAATGCGAATTTTTCAAACATGAGGTTGAATTTTTAGGCTTCGTGGTATCAAAGGAAGGTATAATGACAAATCCCAAAAAGGTCGATTCAATTTTGAAATTTTGCTATCCAAAAACACTAAAAGAACTTCGGTCATTTCTCGGTACTATAGAAGGTTTATTAGGGGTTATGCCGATATTGCAAAACCATTGACGGCGCTTCTGAGAGGATCGGACGGACGAATTTCAAAATCTATATCAAGTCAGACGAAAATAGAATTGGATACCTCATCCAAGAATGCATTCGATCAATTAAAAAACGCATTGGCTTCACGTGAAGTTTTGTTATCATATCCCAATTTTGAAAAAGATTTTCAATTGACTACAGACGCTTCCAACTTTGCAATTGGTGCAGTGTTAAGTCAAGAAGAAAAACCAATTGCATTTATTTCTAGAACATTGAACAAAACAGAGGAGAACTACGCAACTAATGAAAGAGAGATGTTAGCCATTATATGGGCACTGAACTCTCTAAGAAATTATCTGTATGGTTTCAAAAAAGTGGTGATCTATACGGATCACCAGCCCTTGACATACGCCCTCAGCAATAATAATAATAATTCAAAAATCAAAAGGTGGAAATGTATTTTGGAAGAGTATAACTACGAGTTGAAGTATAAACCTGGACGAACAAATGTAGTTGCTGATGCTCTATCCAGAGTCCCTATAGGATTAAATCCTATAAATGCTCAAATAAACTCTTTGACCCCCACCGAACACAGCGCAGAAAGTTCGTCAGAACATTTAATACACAGCGTAGAAACTCCAATAAATGTTTTCAAAAATCAGTTATTTATAAATGTGGACAACACATCATCGTACCAATTTCAAATTGTATTTCCCGGAGTACATAGACACATTATTAAAGAACCCCAATACGACGAACAAATCCTAGTGAACATTCTAAGAAAATATCTGAATCCGTCTGTCATTAACGGAATAAAAACTCCTGAAAAATCCAATCATTTTATCCTAATCATTTCGCAAATTACAAATGCCGCTTTACACAGTCGACCGTTGAAGATATAACATCTGAGAACAATCAAGAAAATCTGATAATAGAAACACACAATAGGGCTCATCGAAATGATAGAGAAAATAAAAAGCAAATGTTGGAAAAATATTATTTCCCTGGCATGTCAGGTAAAATAAAAAGAATTATAAAATTATGTTCTATATGTAAAAAATGAAAATATGAGAGACACCCAAATAACCCAGAATTACGCGAAACTCCCATACCAACATATCCAGGGCACATTGTCCATATCGACATTTTTTCGACCGATAAAAACTCATTTTAACATCAATTGATAAATTTTCTAAGTACGCAAAAGTAAAATTATTAAACGGAAGATCTATAGAACATGTCCGAAAACCCCTTAGGGAAATTTTGTTTTCAAATGGAGTGCCAAAGTATGTGGTTATGGATAACGACCCCTCCTTAAACTCCGCATCCATACAATTCATGATGAAAGATGATCTAAAAATTGATGTATTTACCACCCCGTCATACAAGAGCGAAATAAATGATCAAATAGAAAGATTCCACTCCACTTTAGCGGAAATCATGAGATGCCTGAAAAATGATGGAACATCCAGAGATTTTGAAGAATTGCTGGAAAGATCGGTGAATGAATATAATCACACATTCCATTCGACGACTAATAAGAAACCAGTTGACTTGTATTTTGGGCGAACAATTGATTTTTCTCCCCAGGACTATGAGACGACAAGACTATCCAACGTTGAGAGACTGAAACGAAAACAGGAAAAAGACTTAAGTTATCATAACAAAAATAAAAAACCTACAAAAGAATATGTGCGCAGTCAGTTGATTTTCGTAAAAACTAATAAAAGGTTGGGTACAAAGCTGAGTAATCGCTTTAAAGAAGAGATTGTTAAGGAAAATAGAGGGACAACCGTAGTTACCGAAAGCGGCCGTGTTATCCACAAAGGTCATATTAGAAATTGACGAAATATTTCTTTACTTTTATTTTATTTTTTTTTTTACAGATTATTAATAAACAGCGCATTAGTAGATTTCAACATTCTAGACTACTCCAACTCTAGATTGATAACCATTCAGAATGGTATCGCAAGGAGACAGAATAGCACATTTAAAGTTATACACTCAGTCAAGAAGAACTTATCAGAAGAACTTGAAACAATTTTGAATACGAACATTACATTCAAACATCCGCTCCGTCCGTTTTTAACGCAACAAATCATTGATATAAAAAGCTTTCTTAAACGCCTGTGTCCAGGTAGAAAGAAGATATCAATAGATTTTATAGGCAGTGCATGGAAATGGATTGCCGGAACTCCAGACAGTCATGATTGGGAAATCCTTAATCCAAAGATCGGAAATCTTTTAGAAAATAATAATAGACAAATGGTAATAAATGAACTGACTATTGACAGAATACAAGAAATATCGAATATTACTAACGAAATATTGAAAGTAAAAGAGAAGATTGGAATAACGAGTTAGCAAGTAAATTAGAACACAAATTGATTTTGATAGAAAAAGAATTACAGAACATCGAATATGCCATTCAATGGGCCAAAGTTAATATTGTAAATTCATTTATTTTATCAAAAACCGAAATCGAAGTACTTAATGATGTTCTGACTAATTATAATATACCACTATTTAATGTAGATGAGTTATTATCATTCGGAAATGTAAAAATCGTTACAAATAATAAAGAAATTCTGTACATTTTAAGTATTCAAATCACTCAAAAAATGTATTTAGCAAAACCAGTAAAAATTGGTCATCTAATTGATAGAATTGAATTTGATAAAATTTTGAATTGTAATAATGTTTTATTTGCTATTAAAGATAAATGCAAAAATTATAATGATCTGACCATATGTAATAGAGATAAATTAATAAAATTAAGAGATGATTATTGTATAACAAATCTATTTAAGAACAAGTTAGGGAACCGCACCCAGGTAAACAACGCACACATACCCACCGTAGAGGAAATCGGAAGTGATATTCTATTATTAAATCAATATAACGGCAAAATCAGTGTGAACAATGAAGAAATAAATTTAAATGGAACTTATCAACTTAAATATTACAATACAACAATAATAATCGATGATCGTGAATATTTCTCCAAAGAAGTAAGCGGCAGCAAACCTCTCCCAGCCTCTCTACAACCAAAAGCAGCAAACGCAAAAACAGAAGAAGTCCTATCCCTACAAAGACTCCATAAGATCAATATGGGGAATTTTGAGAGATTGGAACTACTGGAAACCAAGAATAACCTGCTGATAACTTCAAGTACAATTACCATAATTTCAGCCCTAGTCATCATCATTTGGTTAACAACGAAGAAGATATTAAAACAGAAAAAAAGAGGTCAGAAACAGAAACAATTTCATTAGAACAAATAGAAAAGGTACAAGACACAGAGAGGAAACCCGAGAAAAAAAACCAAGCATTTACGACTTACACACGTTCTAGGCAATCGGGACGATTGCATTTGAGGTGGGAGGAGTTAACACGAGAAACATTTAAAATAACAAAATAAAAAAGAAATTCACACGTTCACAAAGCTGCGATATTTGAGACACATTCCGCAACGCAGCTTGTTCACATGCTGACACAACGTCTGCGACGTACACGAGCAAGTCGATTAAGGTGGTGTGATATTGAAAGTAAGCAAAAACCTGCGGTTATTAATTAGGGTAATTTAAGTTTAAACTTCACTCTGTAATTTATCGTGAAACAATAAAGACGTTGTGTGTTCTAACAAAACACACAACAATAATTTTTTTAAAAAGAAAACATAACGTTCTCTTAATTTATATACCAGCATTTACGTGGTAAGTGGTCATATTTTCATATTTTTTAAATTTAATTTTTATTGATTTATTTTTATTTCAGATCAAAGTATAACTCTCAAAGTACTTAAAATATTTAATGAAAACCATATAAGTAAATTATTTAATATATTAACAGTGGGAGATCAAGCTACTTTCGAGAATAAACTTCAAATTTAGAGAACTAAATTTGAGCCTGAACATGAACATGGTCTCGGAACCTGCTCGAAATCCATAAATTTGCTGGAGAATCAGTCTATAAATGTTATAAATAAAATTCCATCTCTTACAACACCATTAAAAATACCCAAATTGGAATTCAAATTCAAATATTTCCAACCGAAGAATTAGTAAATTTTAGACCGCTTATAAAAAAACTGTTAATACATTTTTTTTCAGAATTATTATACAACGGGTAATTTACAGTCGTACAAAATGATTCCTTAAACGAAGAAAATATTTCCAATGGTAAGATAAACAATAATCACTAACTATATTCTTGACAAACAAAACTGTTTCAAATGGTAAGATAAACAATAATCACTAACTATATTCTTGACAAACAAAACTGTTTCAAATGCTAAGATAAACAATAATCACTAACTATAGGCTTGACAAACAAAACTGAATAGAAAAATTATGTATATTTGTTCTTGTAGATTTTATTTCTAATTTCATTTGTCTCGCTTCGTGTTTGTGGTGTAAAAATAGACCCCTTATTCTTCTAATAATATTTTGATTTAATTTAGATCCAGAACCAAATTCAGATTCAGAGATTTAATCAAATAAATACCATAAAAGCTACATCCGAAATAATAAAGTAATGGCCAGAATACATCAAACCTTCCGGATATCTATTTGTAAAACTTTTTTCTAGTAGCAAATATTATTTTGTACTAACATATTATTTATTTTTCTATAGATTTTGCAATTACATTTCCAGATACTAAATGGAAATAAAGTGGGTGGAGTATGGTCATAAAATATTTCTTCTGCTGCGAAGTAACATACTAACATATTATTTATTTTTCTATAGATTTTGCAATTAAATTTCCAGATGCTAAATGGAAATAAAGTGGGCGAAGTATGGTTATAAAATATTTCTTCTGCTGCGAAGCAAAGTTGTTAACGCAACTTTATCAGCTTTATTGTTAATGAGTACAACTTGTAACGATGGTAAGACTATTGAATATATTTAATAATAAACAAAAAATTAAATTCTCTTTATATTAATTTTTATTCAGAATCTAAAATTTTCTCAATATTTTGGTTACTTCACTATTTATTTCCTCCACCATTTGCAGTGTTGACAGAATCTGACGGATCGAAGCAACGAAACAAGTTTTCAATTGTGGATTCTCAAGAATCGTTTGCCCTATTGGCAACACTTTAGCAAATTTTAATTTGCAAAATTTTTGGATGCTAAATTTAATTTGCTTCAACTGGAGTGCAAAAATGTGGTTGCACTACTTTTAGAAATTGGTGACATTTTAGATGTTAAACGTGTTTCGGTATATTTCGATGGAATTAGATATCCAATTATAAAAATGTTGGATGCAATCGACTTACTATTTAAGGTAATCTTTGTTTTCAATCTTAAATTTCCGAAACAATCGGAAACATTTTATTTATTTTTGCAGACATTTTTTACGAAATGCCTACAATTGTTGCTAAAATTTTTTTAATAATTTTTAGTTTAAAAACAAAAAATTAAAAAAATAACTTTTAATTATTGAAACAAAAATTTAAATAATTTAGTTCATATTTTATTTGTATGGGATATATGATTGGGGTGAGAATTTTTTAATAAAAAATTTTAATTAAATTGTTTTTAAAAGTAAGAATTTTGTTTTTTATTATAACAAAAAATTTAATTACAAATTTTTTTAAAAGTAAGAAATTTGGTTGTTGCTACAACAACAATTTTAGTTTTAATTATTTCAAAAATTAACAATTCTCTTCGTTACAATAACAACACTTTTAAATTCTTACGAAGAGTAACTTTTTTGTTAATAAAACAATGACTGTTGTTGAAAAAAATAGTTGACTTGTGACAAACATGTTTCAAAAGTCGTGTTTGTATTTACAAAATACATTGTAGGTTCAGTTTTGAATAATAGTTTTGTTAGATATGCCAAAAAATTAATTGTATTTACAAATCAATTTTTTCTGTGCACCTTTCAATTATGCCATTTGATTGCGGATGATACGGCGTAGTACGAAAATGTATTGCACCAATTGCGTTTACCAACTCATCAAAAATCGAAGACCCAACTTGGCGACCACGATCGCATGTTATTCTACAAAATACAAAAACGAGAAATCCACTGACCCAAAACAGCTTTTACAACTGTATCGGCTGACATATCAGGAATCGGAATTGCCTCTTTCCAGCGTAAAGCGATCAATCATCGTAAGGCAGTACCGTTGTCCTTCACATAATGCAAATGGACCAGCGATGTCAATGTTAATATTATGGGTCTAAAATGTATTTCGATCCAGTGATTTTTAAGGGGAAGTTTGATTTTGTATGGGAGGTTGCCTAATTTTTAATGGATTTTGATGAAAATTGGTATGGACATAGTGTAAAAACGATTTCAATTCAATTCAATTGGGGTTCTTTATTTAGCATTAATGTAAATAGAAATTTAACAATATATATATATATTTAGAGTTTAGGATATATTTTCCTTTTCTACTTAAATATTAAACAACAATTTTTATAATTAATTTGCTTTTTTATTAACACTGTTTGATGATGGAGGCAAAAATTTTCAAAAAACCTTATTAATATGATTGTACTCAGAGTTGCGACATCTGTTGTAAAAATTTGAAGTAAGCTTTTTAATACGGGTGTTGACTAGTTCGACGTTGGCGATATTGTGTAACCGTTGGGTGGAATAATGCCAAGGCAAATTATGAATCATTTTTAACAGTTTATTTTGGGTTACTTGTAATTTTTTTATTTGACACTGTGTTGCAGAAGACCACAAAGGAGCAGCATAAAACATAATGGCGTGATTTATCGATTTTAATATAAGGGCTTTGTTTCCAGTGCTGAGTTTAGATCTTCTGTTTATTAAAGGGTAGAGCAATTTTATTATTTTGTTAATTTTGTCTATAATAAAGGGGACATGATCTTTAGATTTGGGCTTGGGATCTAAAATCACACCCAAATATTTTACTTTGTCCGACCACGGTACCAAATTATTATTAAACGAAATTGGTTGCTGAGGTAAGAAGCAAGGTTTTCGTCGTCTGGAAAAGTAGATTGCTTGGGTTTTTTTGCGAATGTACGATTATTTTCCATTTTGTGAAGTAGGAAAGAACTTCCGCTAATGCGCATTGAAGGCTGGAGAGAACATCTGCTGAAAGGATGCCTGAACTGAGAATAGCAGTATCATCAGCAAAAATGGAAGTAGCGCAATTACTTAGTGATGGGAAATCAGCTGTATAGATATTGTATAATATTGGAGAAATGCACGAACTCTGTGAACAACCAGCATAAATTCCTTTTTGTGTAGAATGTTCGTATCCAATGTGTACTTCAAAAACACGATTCGAAAGAAAGCTATGGATCATTTTAATAATTTGTGTTGGGAAATTATAATTCATCATTTTTGGCCTGTAAGAATAAGGACAATCGGCTGGTTTGTTTGGCTTTCTTATTGGTATGACCTTGGAATGTTTCCATATTTTTGGATAATAGCTGATTCGAAGGCACGAGTTGAAAATATCAGTAATATATTTAATCCCTTTTTTTGGCAAGGCTTTTAGACATATATTGCTTATTCCGTCCAGCCCAGACGATTTTTTTAACTTTAACTGTTTCATGATGTTATAGACTTTAACCATAGAAACAGATAAATCATCTCGAGGGTCCGAAACGGTTGATTCCAAATTGATAACCGCTGTATTTGCCATGGATATAGTTGATGCATCACTGAGGTTTGATGATAATGAATGGTTCTCACTAAAAATTTTGCTCAGTATTTCACATTTGTCAAGTTGAGTATAGAAATTGACATTACTGTGTTTTAATATTGGTATAGTGTGAGCTTAATTCTTTAAAATTTTTGAGATATTCCAAAAAGGAGATGATCATTTATCGAGCTTTAAAAGCTTGTTGTTCCAAGAGTTGTTTTTCTATTTAATTATCTCTTCTGATATGCACTTTTTATACCATTTTGTACTAATTAGATCAGATGTATCTCGAAAACGTTTCCAATTCCTTCTGAAAACATTCCTTATTTGAATCATATGCTTTATATGTTGCGTTAGTGTTGGTGAGTTTGATTTAATTATTTTGCTAGGGACGCTGTGATTAATTGCAGCTTTGATGGTATCATTAAATGTTGAAATCTTTGACTCGATTTGTTCACCATTGTAATTATTATCATTTGGAATAGTTAAATTTCTTTTAATAAATGATGAATATCTGGACCAATTTGCTCTATTAAAATCGAAATATGATCTTTGTACAGGTCGGAAGTCTCGGTTTATAGTTATTTTAATAGGAAGATGGTCGGAACTCAAACCATTGATTACCCTTACTCGAGAAAGGCAGTTTGCGATATTCGTTATAAATAGATCAAGTGTAGAGGCTTGTCTTCGAGGATCAGAAGGGATGTAGGTATGGTCATTTGGAAAAAGCATATCAAAATTTTCGGAATCCAATTTTTCGTAAAGAATATTTCCCCAACAATTAGATCTTTGACAACCCCATAAGTTGTTCCTGCAGTTGAAATCTCCACCGAGTATGAACATTTCGTTAGCTCGCGACAATTTACAAAGATCTGATTTGAATTGTTGTTTTTTAATATTATTACTACCCGCAGAACCACCTGGGAAATAGCAGGAATATATACTTATATAATTTCCGTTTCTCAGACGTACTTTAACACCAATGTTTTCAATAATAACTGTTGGTCGTGGTGGCAATAATGTGTGTTCTATATTTTTCCTTACTAGTACTGCAACACCTCCTCCTCTGCTACTTTGACGATCACTTCTATAGCAGTAAAAATCATTATGTTTTATTGATATTTTGTGATTTAGCCACGTTTCAGAAATGAGGCAAATATGAATTTCATTCTGGAACAGATGCCTCTAGCGTTCCATGATGCTAAATTTATATTTATATTCATTTATAAAGAAATTTACAAGCATGTGACGTAATAACTTCAAATTGGTCGGCCTTGCTTTTACAGTTTGAGAGTTTTGATATCAACTCCATAGTAAGATTTTTAATTTCATCTAAAGAAAATAAGTTATTGGTACAGTTTTGTTGATGATTCCATACCGGTATATTAGGAGCATTATTTTGATTGCTAAGATTTGGAAAGTCTTTATTATAGTTAACATTATTGTAGCTGTAATTCACACTATTTCGTTGCTGTTGATAGGCTGGAAACGTTCTGGGTTGAGCTCGCTGTCTAACTTGTTGAAACTTCAACCTGCTTGGGCATTCAGGTGAAAACGATTTGTGGTTACCTTTACAGTTAACGCAAAATATAATATTAGACTTAGATTCTGTGGTTTTGTGGGAACCGGCACAATTTGCATAAAAAGATTTTACATTACAGCGGCTTGAACCATGTCCTAGCATTTGTCAGTTATGACACTGGGTTATTTTGGAAGACGTAGGGTCTTTGAAAGTCCCATTTAACTTTTACATAATCTATTACAGAGTAATTTTGTTTTAACTCCTTGACAGAGATCGAGTTTCTTTGAAAATAAACAATGTAAATGCACTGCTCATTATGAGAACATGTCGCTCTAGTGACCAGCTTAACATCCAAACAGGATAGTCCCAATTTGGACAACTTTTCAAAACCTAGCAATACAGCTTTGTACGGTTTATCTTCTTTTGTGCCATAAGTAAAGAATTCAAATTTAGATTCAAAGTGCTTAAAAACTAAATTGAAATCATCTTTACTTGAATTTGGACTATCTTACATTTTAGTATTGTTATTGGTGGGATGTGCACTTTAATTGTTTTGCCAATTATAAGTTCATCATTATCTTCATCATCAATTGCCTGAAGAGGTTGAAAGTAGTTGGTGCTATTAACAGTGTTGTTGTTATTTTGTTTTTTATTATTCATTATGTTATGCTTGTTCGAAGCAATAACATCATCATCACGTGAACGTTTTATTTTGTTTTTGTAAAATTTGAATATTGGGATTAGCTTATCCTCTTGTTGTTAATATTTTATTTTTTTTTTCAAAACACTAATCCGTTTGTTTTGAAAGAAAGTTAAAATTTTGTTTTTATAAACTTGAAGAAAAAAAAAGTAAAAAAAAAACGATTTAAAAACGTTTTTTCGAACGTTAAATATAATAAAAAATAAGAGAAATAAAAGTATTTTCAAATAACTAAAAAAAAACCAAATAACCCATAGTTTCTCGGGCAAATATACCCGAAATATGTGTCCGATCAGGCTCATTTTTGGTACACATTATTTGGTTTTCATACACTATGTACAATTTTTCATCAAAATCGATTAAGAAAATAGGTATACTTCCCATACAAAGTCGAACTTCCCCTTAAAAATCACTGGATCGAAATATATTTTAGACCCATAGTTTCTTCAGCATGATCGCTACTATAATCCCTAATTTATTTTCCGCATCTACGATTTTTCGGTTTTTTTCGGTCCCCTCAAAATCGACCCGCCCCCACAGCTGTATAAGATTCATCTACGTAAATGGCTGTGTCGGATTCGGCAGCAGGGTGTGCTAAAAGCGATGCGTTGGCTAGTTCTTTTTTGCACCTTTCGAAAGCAGCTTCTGTAACTGGAGTCCACGCTACGAGTGTACTGTCGTATTTGGTACGATATTGCGTGTGGCGGGAACTTCCTATAAAAGTGTATCATTGCGATATATCTTTTAAGTTCTTGTGCCACTTTTGCTTTTGGAAACACTGGAGTCGCCACAACTTTTCCCGGCAATGGGCGAATACCATTGGCATCGACAAGATGACCCAAAAATTTTATTTCGTTTCTTCCAAACTCACATTTGCTTAGATTGGTGGCTAGGTGGTTTTTCCAAATGCAACAATAAACCTCAGCGAGGTCGCGACGATGTTGATGACGATGCGACAAAAATGTCATCAATATATGGAAACACTTCATTAATAAAGCGTTGAAGCGTTTGAGCGGCGTTACAAAATCCGAACGTCATAAACTTAAATTCATACAGAGCAAATGGAGTACTGATGGTTGTCTTTGGAACGTCATTTGGATGAATTGGGACTGCTTTAAAGCCTTCTGTAGAAACATTTTTTAAAATATGTTCTTACCTCTTAAATTTGTCGTAATATCTGCAAGGGTTAACGATCTGGTACCGTCTGGGCATTTAAGGATCGATAGTCCCGACATGGCCTACAAGTCCCGACATGGCCTACAAGTCCCGTCACTTTTTCTAACCAAGAGTAACGGGCTAGACCAGTTGCTATTGGATGGCTGACAAATACCTGCTTTCACTAAAAAATGGAAATCTTTTTTTGTAGCTGCGAGCTTTTCCGGAGAATGACGCCGTGGACGACAAAAAACAGGTTGTCTCGTCGTTTCGATTCTATGGAAAATAGACGATCTCGTCGTAGAACCGTATGGAGAAAGTTTTGTGATGTTAGGAAAATCATTCAAAATATCGGCAAAGGGGTCGGTTTCTTTAAAAGTTCTTATTACGGCGGCTTCAGAAAACGTTCAGACCATGAGTTTTGCAATAAGCCCTGTAAGGTTGTCGATTAAACGGCTTCGTCTTAGGTCGATAAACAAATCATAGTGATTTATGAGATTGGAGCCGATGATTGGTGACGTCAGGTCTGCGATTACGAATGACTAATGATAACACGGCGCAAGCCGCGACTTAATCGTATGCATTTTTCTCCGATTACCTTGATAGGAGGCTCGTTTGCGGCGAAGAACATGATGAAAGAACAGACATTAACAAATTTACCGCTGTGCGGAAGGGCGGACTCGTCGGCGCCACCGTCGCAAAGATAATTTATTTTTGAATATTCATCCCTTACGTGGTGCGGAAACTCTCGCCTGGAACCCCCACTAGCCTATTGAGTCACTTGGACTGTTTGTTGCATTTGCAACATATGGTTCGTCGGTGTGGTCCAGCATGGTCACGACTGCCAGAGGTAGTCTTGCTCGCTGGTGTGCCATGTTGTCGTACGGTCTCCATGGATGCCTTACACGTTTTGGTAGGTGGTACGTAACATTTTGCCTACAGGATCAAGAAAGGACAGCCATTGTTGCAAGACGATTTGGTGACTTAGTGGGAAGAGCTGGACGGAGTACAAGGCACTCTTAAATAAGCGTGCTGTCTCCAGATGACAAAATGGATGGGACAGTTGTGATAAAGGACGCGATACATATGCCTTCATTCGCGATGTGACGTTCGTGGCAAAACGTCCAGACTTTGGTTTTAGGCTGAGTATGGACTTCTTGCTTATGGGTCACAGGTCTTTTAATGCGTTTCTGCATAAAAGACCCTTGGCCAATACGCCGGTGCATATGCACTTTTTACTCGGACATACGGGACCTAGATTCTCTAGGTGTCGTATTAACGGGCGATGGTTGTGATGTCAGTGGTGTGCTTGTGAATGATGAGAGAATGAGTCATATGAATGTGTATGCGTGTGAGGTCTTCAGAAGAAGACGTTTAAGAAGGCTTGATTGATTGCACACACAATTTACATCCACAGGATGTGGGCATGCATGTGTACTCAAGATCTTCTATAAGGGCTTAGTTGTGTACCAACACACTCCCCCACACGGTGGATGTTTGGGTGTGGGACTGAGCCTTTCGATGGCCACCAGTCCATATCTGTTTGGAGCTAAACTGGTAGTAGTGGTGCTACGAAGTCTGACCGGAGGCTTCATATATATATAAGTATATGTATTCGGGTACCATGGGTAGTCAGAAGCCCCTGCAAACACAGATTCCAGCTCACTTTTTGGATACGGCCCTTAAGTGGGAGTATCGTGGTGGTTGTAGTTTAAACCCAAAATCACGGCAAGAGCACAGCTCGATATGGAGTTGCATTCAACCGGGCGCTGTGACCCTTAGAACACCAATGGAGAGCCTCCCTTATGTACGTACTGTAATAATCCTAATTAATTGGGAGTCTATGCCACCGCACTACATGGGAGACTTCGTCAGGGGCTGGCGAGTATGAGAGCACAATCCGGATTGGACTGTGATCACTCACCCCATATCGTACCAGTCGCAGTGAAAACACCGCAGTACCATGTCATTTACGGATGTCACATCAATATCACTCACACCATTGTGACCGAAAAACGTATATAGATCAGAGGTCTGATTTAGCGCACTAACACCCCGATTAACCATCCAGTCACTTGGCACCTCACCCCTATGGTGGTTCTAATATCTAGACGAATGTCTGGATAACTTACTGAACCACATGGGAGATGATGCATTCGCGTCCATACCTTGGATAATCGGGTTGCTTCTCGCTATTAGTATATATACTAGGGTGACAGCTATTTTTTTTTGGAATTTCAAGACGTGCGGGTCGGATTATTGTGACACTGTATCTAAAACTTTAGTCCGCAAAATTTGAGGCAAATCGGATAATGCTTTCTAGATGCGCATTGAGTTCAAAGTTCAAATATGCATTTATATGTAAAAATTATCAAAAAAAATAATTTTTCACAAAAATTTTTATATCAATAATTGCGTTTAAATCAAATTAATTAATAAACCGTAATCTAGAGTAAATTATCTTTCTAAGAAAATAACAAAATCTGTAATCGATGGAAAAGCAGCCAAGTTATATCAAGTCCCCAGGCAATATATGCGCCGCAGCCCACTTGATTAAGAAAATCGAGCTCACATTTTGAAAGACATTGAAATAATTTACAACAACAACATTTGTATTCTCCTGATCCCCAAAAGATTTTATGTAAAGTATTTTGCATCTCGTCTATTGTTATACCATTTTAAATTAATGTCAAATCGCTACGTATGCTAAAAGCACTATTTCAAAATCTCCAATTTTACTTTTTCAAAAATTTTATTCAAGAAATATATCGAAATAAACGAATGGACCTTAGGGTCTTATTAACAAAATATATGTAATTAAAAATGTCTAATATTGTAGGTATCCTGTTCTTAATTTTACGAGGGCAGCGTTTTTTTTTCAGCGAATTTGAAGAAAAATGTGATTTTTCATACTTTTTTAACTTTTAGGCTACATCTTTTTGGTGTTTTCATATTTCAAATATCTTTTGTCAAAATATTACACTACTTGATATAAGTTCTTAATCTTGTAAATTAAGGCTAAATTGAAACACTACAAACTGTCCCTCTTTAATGTCAAAAGTCAAATTGAAGGAGATTTACATTTTTTTAAAACAAAATATCGAAATAATATATATTTCTGGAAGTATTTCGATAAAACTTGTTAATAATATTCCAATAAATAAAAAAAAAAAAAATCACAATAATCCGACCCGCACACCTCAAAATTTGACCAATATTTTTTTCATACAAACCGCTGTCACCCTAATATATACATATACGAGATATAAGACTCCAATGGGCCTCTGAACTGACAGTATATGTTCGCCAGGAAGATTTTTCTAAATCTTCTTTCGAGACGTACCCCCAGATACAACCATGCACTTTACGTCAAGATCGTTGATAATTACAGAGGCTTTAGCCCTAGAACAAGGAACCACATCCATTGGTTGCATAAGATTCCTGAACCAATGCAAAGCCGCTGCTCATGGCAGCCACCCTTTCGCCCCATTCACACATACTGGCATAAGACCCCTGGCAATTATGTTGAATAATTGCTCGACATCTTAATGACCTTGCCCTAGCCCTCGCGATCAACATGCTGTATGTGGGAAATGTCTCGAATATCATAAGATGACCCGACGGCAAGCCCTTAAACGCACAGTTCCTGCAATGCGACAAATTCGCTCAATCCGAAACAACGTGACCGGTCTTTCCGCAATGACGACAAACATCCGCATTACTCATACAATGCCAGACCATATGGTCAAACCCCAGGAAACGATAGCAGCTAGGGATAAGGTCATGTTTTGTCACGCAGAATCTAAACCACTTCACTTAGCAGCCTCCAGCATTCAGAAGGGCTTCCATGGCATTGCCACTACCCTCCAGAATGACGTCAACTGCTCCGCCAGCACGCTCGTCCACTCACGATCCGTACCCCCTTCTTAAAGGCCTCTACAGTCATTCGTTCCCTCAGGTTCAGGTCGTTCGTTCCAATTCATCAGGGGTGACTTCCGCATGCACCTTCTGGACGACCACTCTAGTACCCAGCCTACCCTTAATCGACACCTCCAGTCCA
Source organism: Cordilura impudica (assembly GCA_963682025.1). Taxonomy (NCBI): domain Eukaryota; kingdom Metazoa; phylum Arthropoda; class Insecta; order Diptera; family Scathophagidae; genus Cordilura; species Cordilura impudica. The sequence continues at coordinate 171,875,954 of OY821519.1, read as the reverse complement.
TGTTCAGCAAATGTGGGATTCCGGACAATCCTTTTCCTTCCCGCAACTGAAGGGATGCGTATGACTGCCCAACCACTGCGAATCGCCTCAACCGCACGCACACGTACTCCGAGCGAGGACCCACCTGGTTCATCACTTTCTCACAATTTCCTCAGGATTCGCAGGTGTCTTACTGCGTACAACTGACCATTTTTCAACGGCCTTCGGGAGAGCAGTTTCTCGCGGACAGGAAAGGGGACATCTGTGGCGACTGCTGATATCGTAGTTAAACTCCCAGACACACTAACTAAACTGCCACATACCTAAACCACCCATGCTACAAATGTCCATCCTCTTGGCAGTCTTCCTCCTACCCAGTCCATAAACCAGCTCCTTTGGTTCAGCAAAAATCCTTCCTCCCGATTTGGGAGAGCCAGGCTTGCACCTCTTTCCGTACCGCTCACCCATCATCGTCTCCCCATCCCCGTCAATGTCCGAGTCTGTATGGCGGAGTCTACTACCACCGGTGAGTGGCACCTTCTCAACCAAACTGAATATCTCCGGTCCACTCGCTTCGGGCTCCACCTTAACCGGTCCGTCCCCTTTCTTCCCGTCGACTGGTTTCTACCTGGCAGCTTTACTACCCCTTCCCATGTTCAACTGACCTCGGAAAAACTCTACATACACCCGACCGCTTCAACCGACCCGAAACAGTATACCCGACCCGAGGAGTACACACTGCCAAATACACTTCCACAAAAAGAACCGACTTCAACATTATCACCGACGCAAACTATACACCGGCCGAACAGTATTACCGTCCCGAACTATATACCGAACGAACAGTATTACCGCTCTGAAGAGTATACCCGTCGTACTGTGTTCCCGACCCAAAAATTTGCCACACGAAAAATTAACCCCAGCACTGTATAATCGTTGACAAACTAACTTAACATAACGATACATTAGAGTAATCACAGCCAAACGGAACTAAGTCGTCAACAGGACATCAACCCGTAGCCGAGACAACAATCACATGGACTTAGCACAGAAACCTTAGCTGAGAATCAAACCGGATATGGTCGACCCAAACCGAAAGTGAACTACCTCACCGAAACGAAAGTAAACTGCCTTAGCGAACCGCATTACCAACGCGCACTGCCTTATCGACACAAACTGTGTTCGCAGTGTTACCACTACTGATAGGAACAGTCTTACCACCGAATTTAACCTCACTTTTCCTCACAGATTTTAAGACTCCGCAAAACTGTTCATTGGATCACCCAAAACAACAAAATCTCAAGGGTAAATAAGTCACTATGAAAGTGCACTAATTACTTTTAAAAACACCCGTACTTGTAAAAACACAACCGAACACTTCAAAAGTCAATAAACAAGTGAGTGCAAAAGTGGAATTCTACAAACTTTTTCACTCCTATACTTATTTTCATAAAGTATAAGCAAATTAAACAACCATATAAAAAAAATAAATTACAACAGCCATCGACATTTAATAATTGACAGGGTAATAACCATCTACTAGCTTTTATATTGAGGGCGTGATCGTTGTTTCCACAGATGGTCTTAGCTAGATCACCTTCACTTGTCATATGGATCCAAAATATACGCGGCCACTTTTGCCCCAATTATAACAAACTGAATGACAAACCTATATGCAAACCGGGGAGGAAGGTAAAATAAAACTTATCTGTAAAAAATGTTATTGCATTATTCTAGCTTATCAGGCCATAACACATAGAAAATATCGCACTTTAAGTGCAGACAAGTATTTTATTATAAAATAATTATGTATATTATAAAATCGATTTTAAAGATACTTACTTTTAAAATAAATGTCTCCAGAATTTCGTTCTCAAGAACTAAAGCATCGTAAACTTGTTTTTCAAAAATGGGACAATATATATTTTCTGGTAATAAATTAATTTTTACTCTAGCATAGCTAGTATGAAGGCCATCAGTTACGGAAATATTTAAAACTGTTTGTTTATGATTTTGTAGCCTTTGATTGTTTTGTAATGTTACAATTCCTGTATGTGCTTGAATGGAGTACACTTGGTTCTCATTTCCTTCTACAATTTTGTATATAAGGTTATTATTATCACAATCGTCTGCATCATACGCCTTTGCTTTGGTGACAAATTGTCCTCTTGTTGCCAGTACTGACAACTTGCTTGAAAATGAAGGTTCGGCAAATCTTGGCGCATTGTCATTCAAATCTTTTACTAAAAAAAATAAATCAATTTAGTTAAAAAAAAAACATTTTTTGTGACAATAGAAAGATAGATAGATAGATAGTTCTTTATTTCATTTTATAAAATTATTTACAATAAAATTTATAAACTAAATTGAAATGTTGAACTTACGACAATGACATTACGTCGTCAGTCGGACTTTTGATTTGAATTTGTTTCTTTAAATATAAAGATAAATATAAATATAAAGATAAATATAATATAAATATAAATATAAAATATAAATATAAATATAAATATAAATATAAATATAAATTTAAATTTAAATATAAATATAAATATATATATAAATATAATATAAATATAAATATAAATATAAATATAAATATAAATATAAATATAAATATAAATATAAATATAAATATAAATATAAATATAAATATAAATATAAATATAAATATAAATATAAATATAAATATAAATATAAATATAAATATAAATATAAATATAAATATAAATATAAATATAAATATAAATATAAATATAAATATAAATATAAATATAAATATAAATATAAATATAAATATAAATATAAATATAAATATAAATATAAATATAAATATAAATATAAATAAAATATAAATATAAATATAAATATAAATATAAATATAAATATAAATATAAATATAAATATAAATATAAATATAAATATAAATATAAATATAAATATAAATATAAATATAAATATAAATATAAATATAAATATAAATATAAATATAAATATAAATATAAATATAAATATAAATATAAATATAAATATAAATATAAATATAAATATAAATATAAATATAAATATAAATATAAATATAAATATAAATATAAATATAAATATAAATATAAATATAAATATAAATATAAATATAAATATAAATATAAATATAAATATAAATATAAATATAAATATAAATATAATATAAATATAAATATAAATATAAATATAAAATATAAATATAAATATAAATATAAATATAAATATAAATATAAATATAAATATAAATATAAATATAAATATAAATATAAATATAAATATAAATATAAATATAAATATAAATATAAATATAAATATAAATATAAATATAAATATAAATATAAATATAAATATAAATATAAATATAAATATAAATATAAATATAAATATAAATATAAATATAAATATAAATATAAATATAAATATAAATATAAATATAAATATAAATATAAATATAAATATAAATATAAATATAAATATAAATATAAATATAAATATAAATATAAATATAAATATAAATATAAATATAAATATAAATATAAATATTAAATATAAATAAATATAAATATAAATATAAATATAAATATAAATATAAAATATAAATATAAATATAAATATAAATATAAATATAAATATAAATATAAATATAAATATAAATATAAATATAATAAATATAAATATAAATATAATATAAATATAAATATAAATATAAATATAAATATAAATATAATATAAATATAAATATAAATATAAATATAAATATAAATATAAATATAAATATAAATATAAATATAAATATAAATATAAATATAAATATAAATATAAATATAAATATAAATATAAATATAAATATAAATATAAATATAAATATAAATATAAATATAAATATAAATATAAATATAAATATAATAAATATAAATATAAATATAAATATAAATATAAATATAAATATAAATATAAATATAAATATAAATATAAATATAAATATAAATATAAATATAAATATAAATATAAATATAAATATATAAATATAAATATAAATATAAATATAAATATAAATATAAATATAAATATAAATATAAATATAAATATAAATATATAAATATAAATATAAATATAAATATAAATATAAATATAAATATAAATATAAATATAAATATAAATATAAATATAAATATAAATATAAATATAAATATAAATATAAATATAAATATAAATATAAATATAAATATAAATATAAATATAAATATAAATATAAATATAAATATAAATATAAATATAAATATAAATATAAATATAAATATTAAATATAAATATAAATATAAATATAAATATAAATATAAATATAAATATAAATATAAATATAAATATAAATATAAATATAAATATAAATATAAATATAAATATAAATATAAATATAAATATAAATATAAATATAAATATAAATATAAATATAAATATAAATATAAATATAAATATAAATATAAATATAAATATAAATATAAATATAAATATAAATATAAATATAAATATAAATATAAATATAAATATAAATATAAATATAAATATAAATATAAATATAAATATAAATATAAATATAAATATAAATATAAATATAAATATAAAATATAAATATAAATATAAATATAAATATAAATATAAATATAAATATAAATATAAATATAAATATAAATATAAATATAATATAAATATAAATATAAATATAAATATAAATATAAATATAAATATAAATATAAATATAAATATAAATATAAATATAAACATAAACATAAACATAAAACAAACATAAACATAAACATAAAAACTAATATAAATATAAATATAAATATAAATATAAATATAAATATAAATATAAATATAAATATAAAATATAAATATAAATATAAATATAAATATAAATATAAATAATAAATATAAATATAAATATAAATAAATATAAATATAAAATATAAATATAAATATAAATATAAATATAAATATAAATATAAATATAAATATAAATATAAATATAAATATAAATATAAATATAAATATAAATATAAATATAAATATAAATATAAATATAAATATAAATATAAATATAAATATAATATAAATATAAATATAAATATAAATATAAATATAAATATAAATATAATATAAATATAAATATAAATATAAATATAAATATAAATATAAATATAAATATAAATATAAATATAAATATAAATATAAATATAAATATAAATATAAATATAAATATAAATATAAATATAAATATAAATATAAATATAAATATAAATATAAATATAAATATAAATATAAATATAAATATAAATATAATATAAATATAAATATAAATATAAATATAAATATAAATATAAATATAAATATAAATATAAATATAAATATAAATATAAATATAAATATAAATATAAATATAAATATAAATATAAATATAAATATAAATATAAATATAAATATAAATATAAATATAAATATAAATATAAATATAAATATAAATATAAATATAAATATAAATATAAATATAAATATAAATATAAATATAAATATAAATATAAATATAAATATAAATATAAATATAAATATAAATATAAATATAAATATAAATATAAATATAAATATAAATATAAATATAAATATAAATATAAATATAAATATAAATATAAATATAAATATAAATATAAATATAAATATAAATATAAATATAAATATAAATATAAATATAAAATATAAATATAAATATAAATATAAATATAAATATAAATATAAATATAAATATAAATATAAATATAAATATAAATATAAATATAAATATAAATATAAATATAAATATAAATATAAATATAAATATAAATATAAATATAAATATAAATATAAATATAAATATAAATATAAATATAAATTAAATATAAATATAAATATAAATATAAATATAAATATAAATATAAATATAAAATATAAATATAAATATAAATATAAATATAAATATAAATATAAATATAAATATAAATATAAATATAAATATAAATATAAATATAAATATAAATATAAATATAAATATAAATATAAATATAAATATAAATATAAATATAAATATAAATATAAATATAAATATAAAAAATATAAATATAAATATAAATATAAATATAATATAATATAAATATAAATATAAATATAAATATAAATATAAATATAATAATATAAATATAAATATAAATATAAATATAAATATAAATATAAATATAAATATAAATATAAATATAAATATAAATATAAATATAAATATAAATATAAATATAAATATAAATATAAATATAAATATAAATATAAATATAAATATAAATATAAATATAAATATAAATATAAATATAAATATAAATATAAATATAAATATAAATATAAATATAAATATAAATATAAATATAAATATAAATATAAATATAAATATAAATATAAATATAAATATAAATATAAATATAAATATAAATATAAATATAAATATAAATATAATATAAATATAAATATAAATATAAATATAAATATAAATATAAAATATAAATATAAATATAAATATAAATAAATATAAATATAAATATAAATATAAATATAAATATAAATATAAATATAAATATAAATATAAATATAAATATAAATATAAATATAAATATAAATATAAATATAAATATAATTATAAATATAAATATAAATATAAATATAAATATAAATATAAATATAAATATAAATATAAATATAAATATAAATATAAATATAAATATAAATATAAATATAAATATAAATATAAATATAAATATAAATATAAATATAAATATAAATATAAATATAAATATAAAATAATATAAATATAAATATAAATATAAATATAAATATAAATATAAATATAAATATAAATATAAATATAAATATAAATATAAATATAAATATAAATATAAATATAAATATAAATATAAATATAAATATAAATATAAATATAAATATAAATATAAATATAAATATAAATATAAATATAAATATAAATATAATATAAATATAAATATAAATATAAATATAATATATAAATATAAATATAAATATAAATATAAATATAAATATAAATATAAATATAAATATAAATATAAATATAAATATAAATATAAATATAAATATAAATATAAATATAAATATAAATATAAATATAAATATAAATATAAATATAAATATAAATATAAATATAAATATAAATATAAATATAAATATAAATATAAATATAAAATATAAATATAAATATAAATATAAATATAAATATAAATATAAATATAAATATAAATATAAATATAAATATAAATATAAATATATAATATAAATATAAATATAAATATAAATATAAATATAAATATAAATATAAATATAAATATAAATATAAATATAAATAAATATAAATATAAATATAAATTATAAATATAATATAAATATAAATATAAATATAAAATAAATATAAATATAAATATAAATATAAATATAAATATAAATATAAATATAAAATAAATATAAATATAAATATAAATATAAATATAAATATAAATATAAATATAAATATAAATATAATAAATATAAATATAAATATAAATATAAATATAAATATAAATATAAATATAAATATAAATATAAATATAAATATAAATATAAATATAAATATAAATATAAATATAAATATAAATATAAATATAAATATAAATATAAATATAAATATAAATATAAATATAAATATAAATATAAATATAAATATAAATATAATATAAATATAAATATAAATATAAATATAAATATAAATAAATATAAATATAAATATAAATATAAATATAAATATAAATATAAATATAAATATAAATATAAATATAAATATAAATATAAATATAAATATAAAATATAAATATAAATATAATATAAATATAAATATAAATATAAATATAAATATAAATATAAATATAAATATAAATATAAATATAAATATAAATATAAATATAAATAAATATAAATATAAATATAAATATAAATATAAATATAAATATAAATATAAATATAAATATAAATATAAATATAAATATAAATATAAATATAAATATAAATATAAATATAAATATAAATATAAATATAAATATAAATATAAATATAAATATAAATATAAATATAAATATAAATATAAATATAAATATAAATATAAATATAAATATAAATATAAATATAAATATAAATATAAATATAAATATAAATATAAATATAAATATAAATATAAATATAAATATAAATATAAATATAATATAAATATAAATATAAATATAAATATAAATATAAATATAAATATAAATATAAATATAAATATAAATATAAATATAAATATAAATATAAATATAAATATAAATATAAATATAAATATAAATATAAATATAAATATAAATATAAATATAAATATAAATATAAATATAAATATAAATATAAATATAAATATAAATATAAATATAAATATAAATATAAATATAAATATAAATATAAATATAAATATAAATATAAATATAAATATAAATATAAATATAAATATAAATATAAATATAAATATAAATATAAATATAAATATAAATATAAATATAATAATAAATATAAATATAAATATAAATATAAATATAAATATAAATATAAATATAAATATAAATATAAATATAAATATAAATATAAATATAAATATAAATATAAATATAAATATAAATATAAATATAAATATAAAAATAAATATAAATATAAATATAAATATAAATATAAATATAAATATAAATATAAATATAAATATAAATATAAATATAAATATAAATATAAATATAAATATAAATATAAATATAAATATAAATATAAATATAAATATAAATATAAATATAAATATAAATATAAATATAAATATAAATATAAATATAAATATAAATATAAATATAAATATAAATATATAAATATAAATATAAATATAAATATAAATATAAATATAAATATAAATATAAATATAAATATAAATATAAATATAAATATAAATATATATAAATATAAATATAAATATAAATATAAATATAAATATAAATATAAATATAAATATAAATATAAATATAAATATAAATATAAATATAAATATAAATATAAATATAAATATAAATATAAATATAAATATAAATATAAATATAAATATAAATATAAATATAAATATAAATATAAATATAAATATAAATATAAATATAAATATAAATATAAATATAAATATAAATATAAATATAAATATAAATATAAATATATAAATATAAATATAATATAAATATAAATATAAATATAAATATAAATATAAATATAAATATAAAATATAAATATAAATATAAATATAAATATAAATATAAATATAAATATAAATATAAATATAAATATAAATATAAATATAATATAAATATAAATATAAATATAAATATAATATAAATATAAATATAATATAAATATAAATATAAATATAAATATAAATATAAATATAAATATAAATATAAATATAAATATAAATATAAATATAAATATAAATATAAATATAAATATAAATATAAATATAAATATAAATATAAATATAAATATAAATATAAATATAAATATAAATATAAATATAAATATAAATATAAATATAAATATAAATATAAATATAAATATAAATATAAATATAAATATAAATATAAATATAAATAAATATAAATATAAATATAAATATAAATATAAATATAAATATAATATAAATATAAATATAAATATAAATATAAATATAAATATAAATATAAATATAAATATAAATATAAATATAAATATAAATATAAAATATAAATATAAATATAAATATAATATAAATATAAATATAAATATATAAATATAAATATAAATATAAATATAAATATAAATATAAATATAAATATAAATATAAATATAAATATAAATATAAATATAAATATAAATATAAATATAAATATAAATATAAATATAAATATAAATATAAATATAAATATAAATATAAATATAATATAAATATAAATATAAATATAAATATAAATATAAATATAAATATAAATATAAATATAAATATAAATATAAATATAAATATAAATATAAATATAAATATAAATATAAATAATATATAAATATAAATATAAATATAAATATAAATATAAATATAAATATAAATATAAATATAAATATAAATATAAATATAATATAAATATAAATATAAATATAAATATAAATATAAATATAAATATAAATATATATATAAATATAAATATAAATATAAATATAAATATAAATATAAATATAAATATAAATATAAATATAAATATAAATATAAATATAAATATAAATATAAATATAAATATAAATATAAATATAAATATAAATATAAATATAAATATAAATATAAATATAATATAAATATAAATATAAATATAAATATAAATATAAATATAATATATAAATATAAATATAAATATAAATATAAATATAAATATAAATATAAATATAAATATAAATATAAATATAAATATAAATATAAATATAAATATAAATATAAATATAAATATAAATATAAATATAAATATAAATATAAATATAAATATAAATATAAATATAAATATAAATATAAATATAAATATAAATATAAATATAAATATAAATATAAATATAAATATAAATATAAATATAAATATAAATAATAAATATAAATATAAATATAAATATAAATATAAATATAAATATAAATATAAATATAAATATAAATATAAATATAAATATAAATATAAATATAAATATAAATATAAATATAAATATAAATATAAATATAAATATAAATATAAATATAAATATAAATATAAATATAAATATAAATATAAATATAAATATAAATATAAATATAAATATAAATATAAATATAAATATAAATATAAATATAAATATAAATATAAATATAATATATAAATATAAATATAAATATAAATATAAATATAAATATAAATATAAATATAAATATAAATATAAATATAAATATAAATATAAATATAAATATAAATATAAATATAAATATAAATATAAATATAAATATAAATATAAATATAAATATAAATATAAATATAAATAAATATAAATATAAATATAAATATAAATATAAATATAAAATATAAATATAAATATAAATATAAATATAAATATAAATATAAATATAAATATAAATATAAATATAAATATAAATATAAATATAAATATAAATATAAATATAAATATAAATAATATAAATATAAATATAAATATAAATATAAATATAAATATAAATATAAATATAAATATAATATAAATATAAATATAAATATAAATATAAATATAAATATAAATATAATATAAATATAAATATAAATATAAATATAAATATAAATATAAATATAAATATAAATATAAATATAAATATAAATATAAATATAAATATAAATATAAATATAAATATAAATATAAATATAAATATAAATATAAATATAAATATAAATATAAATATAAATATAAATATAAATATAAATATAAATATAAATATAAATATAAATATAAATATAAATATAAATATAAATATAAATATAAATATAAATATAAATATAAATATAAATATAAATATAAATATAAATATAAATAAATATAAATAAATATAAATATAAATATATAAATATAAATAAAATATAATATAAATTATAAATATAAATATAAATATAAAATATAAATATAAATATAAATATAAATATAAATATAAATATAAATATAAATATAAATATAAATATAAATATAATATTAATATAAATATAAATATAAATATAAATATAAATATAAATATAAATATAAATATAAAATATAAATATAAATATAAATATAAATATAATAAATATAAATATAAATATAAATATAAATATAAATATAAATATAAATATAAATATAAATATAAATATAAATAAAATATAAAATATAAATATAAATATAAATATAAATATAAATATAAATATAAATATAAATATAAATATAAATATAAATATAATATAAATATAAATATAAATATAAATATAAATATAATATAAATATAAATATAAATAATAAATATAAATATAAATATAAATATAAATATAAATATAAATATAAATATAAATATAAATATAAATATAAATATAAATATAAATATAAATATAAAATATAAATATAAATATAAATATAAATATAAATATAAATATAAATATAAATATAAATATAAATATAAATATAAATATAAATATAAATATAAATAAAAATATAAATATAAATATAATATAAATATAAATATAAATTATAAATAATATATAAATATAAATATAAATATATAAATATAAATATAAATAATATATAAATATAAATATAAATATAAATATAAATATAAATATAAATATAAATATAAATATAAATATAAATATAAATATAAATATAAATATAAATATAAATATAAATATAAATATAAATATAAATATAAATATAAATATAAATATAATATAAATATAAATATAAATATAAATATATAAATATAAATATAAATATAAATATAAATATAAATATAAATATAAATATAAATATAAATATAAATATAAATATAAATATAAATATAAATATTAAATAATATAAATATAAATATAAATATAAATATAAATATAAATATAAATATAAATATAAATATAATATAAATATAAATATAAATATAAATATAAATATAAATATAAATTATAATATAAATATAAATATAAATATAAATATAAATATAAATATAAATATAAATATAAATATAAATATAAATATAAATATAAATATAAATATAAATATAAATATAAATATAAATATAAATATAAATATAAATATAAATATAAATATTAAATATAAATATAAATATAAATATAAATATAAATATAAATATAAATATAAATATAAATATAAATATAAATATAATATAAATATAATTAAAATATAAATATAAATATAAATATAAATATAAATATAAATATAAATATAAATATAAATATAAATATAAAATATAAATATAAATATAAATATAAATATAATATAAATATAAATATAAATATAAATATATATAATATAAATATAAATATAAATATAAATATAAATATAAATATAAATATAAATATAAATATAAATATAAAATATAATATAAATATAAATATAAATATAAATATAAATAATAAATATAAATATAAATATAAATATAAATATAAATATAAATATAAATATAATATAAATATAAATATAAATATAAATATAAATATAATATAAATATAAATATAAATATAATATAATATAAATATAAATATAAATATAATATAAATAAATATAATATAAATATAAATATAAATATAAATATAAATATAAATATAAATATAATATAAATATAAATATAAATATAAATATAAATTATAAATATAAATATAAATATAATTATAAATATAATATAAATATAAATATAAATATAAATATAAATATAAATATAAATATAAATATAAATATAAATATAAATATAAAATATAATATATAAATATAAATATATATTATAAATATAAATATAAATATAAATATAAATATTAATATAATATATTAATATAAATATTAAATATATATTTATTA